>BQNB010209734.1:0-10317 GCA_026074375.1 Tanacetum coccineum
ATAATGTATATGGCTTTAACTACTTCAACAACTCAATCTATATTACCTATACATTATTTTGCCTTTGAATTAAAAAACTTTTGTTCATGTTATAGCCAGAAGATATAGCTTACTTTATGTTATAAGTCTTTTAACAATTAACGAATTTAGTGTTTATTAATTTACAATAAACATAAACATATTTAACTAAAGTAATTCTGAACACCAACTCTTGGCTTCAGTAGTAATTTCAAGTTAAACAAGAATACTTCATTATTTGGGACATTCCAAGAGCACATAAACCTTTTACTCGAAGTAGTCTTTAAATCGAGATTACTTAACATATAAACATTTTACTTGAAGTAGTCTTTATTTCATATCTTGAGATATGTTTCTTACTTTACGGTTAAGAGAACCTTTAATCATATTACCTTTAATCATATTGTTTTTGTCATGTGTTGTACCTTGCACACAATAAAGATTTCTCCCACTTGTGCATGACACAACATCATACATGTAGCTAAACAACACGACGATTCGTTTGTTTATATGGACAATATGATAGTATCACAGATATTAGCGTTACAAGTAGATATAGAACCACTTTGTTAATAAAAAAATAGTGCACGACTATCCTTAAAACCATGAGTGTCTATAGTTGGAAAAAATATGCATTATTTCAAGACATTTAAGAAATAATTTGGGTTCCTACCAAGATAATAAGCCTTGTAGCTCCCACTGAATTAGACAACATTACATTAATGTCTTGTTCAGAAATAAATCACGATGCTCCCACTGGATTTGACAACATTGCAAGTGTTCCATAACCAGTGAAAACAAATAGTGATCTATTTATTTTTCAACTTTCTTTGAAATCTTAATTAGTAGCAATGTACTTGGATTTCAAAATTTTCTACTATGTAGATGAGGGACTATCCATCAATGCTATTTATTAACTTGAAAATTGGGCATGCAATTTCCTCCTTAATTTTGATTAAAACAAACAACTAGATACATTATCCTAGTTTGCCTTTACCACTTTTGCGGTAATATTGGTATTTCCTAATCAAGAACTCATAAAACATCTTACATTAAGATGTTATCATTTTGATAGCTTTAAGAACATATTCTCTAGTTATCCAAATGTCTTATATGTTTCAAAGTATTCACCACCGAATAAGGGTGATGAAATCTATATGAAAATATAAGTCATGCAATATACTTAACTTTTAAGTTTGCTATGAGTTTGATTACATTAGGACAATTCCTACGTTCCTATTATAACTTTCCGGAGCAAGAAAGATTATAGGAATGAGTCTCTATGTTCCTTACAAGGAAAGGAGTCTCAGTTTGACTTCTTCAAAGAAGAAACAAACCATTGTTTACGGTTTTATCGTTGCATAAATACTATTAATAGAATCGCAAAATTCAATTTTAGTATCTTCGATAATATTCCTTGAAGAAAATTAACTACCCACGTTTATTCAGATAAACAATTAATTTCCTAAGGTTAGGACCCAACTTGACATACCACCACCACATCAGTTGATCTGCTAGGGATGGTGTATTCAAAAGGTAATCAACGATTGATAGTTCACAACTATTGCAACTCCTAAACCATATGGGACTTACTTTATTACAATAATATCTAGTAAGCATGTTTCATCCCATCTATGCCGCGTGTTAATAGGTCTAACCACAACAACGCTAAGTCGTCCAATCAAAAACTGTGATTATGTAACACTCACCGTCTCACGGAAAAGCGTATAATCACCTTGAGATTGCAAATCTACACACGTCTCACGCATAGTAAAGAGCAATCTACAAGTGTTTTTACAAATTGGATGGCAACAACTTAGTTGAAAAAGGGTATTTTATTTGACGTGTCAAATATGTACGAAGAAGCATGCATACATCTTCGTATCATAGATTTTAATAAAAACTTTATTCTCAATTAAGTTATTTATTACGGTATCACCTATTATTATTGTATCTTATACATAAAAGTGAGACCTTAAAATTGACGATTCAACGTATCTTTAAATATAAAGATTTGCCTTTTATCGCGGAAAAAAAAAAAAAAGATTAAGAAATGTATAAAAATCATTCAAACCCTATGACCATTCGCGACTCCTACATATTTAAACAAGGTAAGGAAAGCTACAACTATTCCAGGTAATTATAGGGTAATGGTATCTACAAGGAAGAGGGTCCGAAGTCTTGATGAGTCTCCCCAACCTTATCCTTAGCAACTATATAGTAACTTTTGGCAAATTTACGTCATTGAATAAAAATTAAAAACTTAATTTAAAACAACATTATGAACTATAAATTGGCTAAGTCTAAACATGGAATATTTTACACTGACAGATGTAAGCGGATCCATTTTTGACCTTTTTGCAATATATATTCCATGATAAATCTTATTTTCGATAATCCATTATCATGTTATTTTTGTTTTCCAGAAAACACTTTATTCACAAGTCAAGAACTTAAAATAAAACAATAAACATCAACTAAACTAAATAACATTTATTTAAGCACACTTAACAATTAAGGCATGCAAACATTAAATATGATCTTAATAAAACATGCATTTATTCATATAAGGCTCCTTCGTCCTAAAAACTCCGGCCACATACATCGAATCAATCGATTGCGTAAGTCTTATATAAATAAATACCACATAGCACATAAAACCTTTTAATTATTTTAGGCCCCATTCATTCAAAAATAAGGGTCTTTCTTCCTTCCGCGAATTCTTCCTTTGAATCATGTGGATACTTAACACAGTTAAGAAAAATAATTAAAGTTATGTGTATCTTAATCATAATTTGAAACAAATCCTTTTAACAATTAACAAGACTCAAATATCTTAATATTAATTCCATGAATAAAATTTGGCATGATTTTATCATGGATCTAATTTTAACAAATTTTAACATCTTATTATATAATTAACAATTAATACATAAAGTGCATCACAACTTAGATCTCGTCAAACTAATTTTATTTAACTCTCAAGATCAAATCTATTTAATCAATTTAAAACAACAACCGCCCAACGGGGCACTTAAAAATTAATTAAGCAACATTAATTTGTCCAATTTTATACTTGTAATTAACAAGATTCCCTACAACTGATGGCTCTGATGCCACTGTTGGGTTTTTTACAACAAATAACAATTAATTAACACGAGTACGCAGCGGAATAAATGATCACGTGTAGAACATAATAATTAACAAGATAGAAAACATGTACCTTTTAGCACGAAACGATACACCGTTTAAAGGTAACCGTAACACCGTCTTCTTTATACGCGTGTGTATAATACAACGCGTAACCACTAGAATCAAAGGTATGATTCCTCTAAGCTTTCACACACTATACGTTCTTAGCAAACGACGAGGTATGCTAGTACTAGTAGTGTATAACAAACGATCTTCTTCGTCTCTTGAATCTATCAACTTACGAACAAGAATCACCAAAAGGTGATGATCGAATACCAAAACGAAATCCTAAAGGTGTTCGTTTGGTTGGTTTGATCGGAGTGAAGAATAACAAAAGCCAAATGGCTTTTCTTGCCAGTCGATTATTAGGAAAGCACAAGTAGGGAATTGTGATATTAATTATCTCAAGTGTCCCACATATAATGAGACCCTATACCCCTATATATATGCCTAGACTCCCAATCCTTGTGGGATCTCTCTTCCAGCCGACTAGGGAAAGAAAAAAAAGGGTAAACCAAACCCTTTATTCTTTGGTTATTCTTTATTAGTCCCTCACGTTTAACCTTTAAACGTTTAACTAATTATTTAAGACTCGTTAACTTTTAACGATCGTTTGTTATACATTTAATATATTACATTAATATATTTTCTCGTCATTTAACATATAAACGTGTGCGTCCCCTTAGGTTCGAAAATATTTTCGGACATATATTAATTCATATATGGTCATAATCCAACAAAATGTCCCAAAAGTTTCCAGATATTTGATTTCAAATAAAATATATGAACAAGTGTGCCCTAGGATCACTACGGTTATAGATCGCCGTGACAACTTTGTAATCATCAGTGGATGAATCATAACCAAATCCCAAATAACAGGTCTTACACGCCTCATCTATAGCACGTCCTTGTGGCTTTCGAAGTTCTCTAAACTTTCTAGTCAAAGGATTGATTACACGAATTGGATTTTCAGGCCGTGCTAACTCATACATGCACACAAGGCCATTGGAAGAACCTCCAACACTCCAGCTATAGTAGGAACGCCAATCGTGATTGAACGGCCAGCTTGCATAGTTAGTAAATGTATATGGTAGACACATATATAGCGATCCTTGTATTGTGATATTTGTTGCAAATATATTTACATTGAAGTGTAACAAAAGAAGGACTAGAAATCAAAGAATACCATGACTTACAAACGCTTTTGCATCGAAGAAGATCTGTCACAAGACATTTTGAGAGTATCTCCTCGACAACATCAAACATACCATCTCTAACATGCGAACCCTACCTAATTAAGATAGTACGTAACAACCAAGGGTTGCCGAAAGTATACAAGCCTATGCTCTTTGTTCAAGCCCAACCCATACACACTGACAATAGTTTTTGTATTGGCCCAATACTTAACCATCTATGACTTTTTGTTATATAGACATAACAAGCATAATTGTCCACGCGTTGCTGCGGGGCATTAATTTTTTTTTTTAAGTTTTAATTTATTTTTCTTAGCGTAGAGCGGTTTTTGATTGCGTAATAGCTGGACCTTCCGCGCATTGTGGCGGGGCTTATTTTTGTGGGATTTGATTACATAGCTAGCGCGTTGCCGCAGGCCATAATTTTTCGCGAATCGTGTTGCTACGGGCGTTAATTTTTTTTTATTTTTTTTTGTGTATTTTGTGCGAGTTTATTTTTTCGGTTTCATGTTTAATAGTTTTTTTTCCTTATATGGGCTTATGTGTTAGGCCTCATATTTAAAAGTTCGTTTTTTTGGTTATATTAAGTTTTTTTTAATATAATTTTATGAGATTTGGGTAAATATGTGTTATATATTTGGGCTTATGACTTTTAGTGGCGTAAAATGACACCGTTTAATGCCATTTTTAGTATATATATGAATCGGTAGATATGTGTTATATATTTGATAAATACAGTTTATTACTCCCTCCGTCCCATATTAAGTGTCCACAATGGAATCTTTTAAGTCTTTTTTCCTCAACTTTGACCATAAATATTTTTGTTTGTGTTATATAATATTGAACGAAAATTCTACCAACGAAAAATATATTCAAAACTCTATCCATTCATATATCTTGCATCAAGTATCATATAACATAAGAAGAAATCATTAATGTCAAAGTTGAAGAAAAAAGACTTTGAAAAAGTCAAGTGGACACTTAATGTGGGACGGAGGTAGTATATAAAAAACGTAAATAGTTAAAAGTTGAGGGTACGTTTTGTAAATTTTCTTTTTTATTTTATTTATATTAAACTTCAACATTTTTTATAAAATCGTGCGTATGTTAGAAGCGTTGCAGTATTGGGCTCGTTTTGTTCGCAATTCAAAGATCTTTCCGCTGGTATTTTCTATCTGAATGAGTCGATAGATATATGGTATATATTTGATAAATAAAGTTTATTCTATAAAAAAGTCGTAAATAGTTAAAAGTTCAGGGGGGGCGTTTTATAAATTCTCTTTTTTTAATTTATTTTGGGCCGAAGGAAGCTTATTTTTTTGTGGGCCGTTGTTGGGCTGGAATATTTAAAACGACGTCAAACGACGTCGTTTTTTTTCCACATATAGTATATAGATATAATAAATCCCATGTTGAAGTGAGTTAGGTATTAAATATTTATTATAAAAAAATGCATCTTCTATACTTCAATGGTTTTGTAGTCATGATTCTTTCTCATGGTCTAAAACTCCTGTACTAGTTTAGCATACCTACAGGCGGATTCACTTCAAATCTTTCGTCGTTCAATATCATGTTATGTAACATTATGCAACAATACATGATTCTTTTCAGCGTGTGATTTGGTAAGGACGAACGGGTTGTCGTATAATTCCCCAACGACCTTGTAGGACTCCGAAAGCTCGTTCAATATCTTTCATTGCAGCTTCTTAAACTTTTTTAAACTTCAAGGATTTTTCATCCCTTGCAATAGGAAACGTTTTGACAAACGTAGACCATGCCGGATAAATACCGTCGGTTAAATAGTAACATTTCCTATATGTATGTCCGTTTACTACAAATGGACATTCCGAAGCTGTATCAGCAAGTTCATCATCAAATAGTTGCGAACCATATAACACATTTAGATCATTATTCGCCTCTGGAACCCCAAAATATACATGCCAAATCCATAATCTTTGATCCGCCACAGCTTCTAACATAATAGTTGGGTATTTATGATCCCTTCTTTTAAACTGCCCATGTAATGTGTGGTATTTCTTATATCATAACACGGGGTCGATTCTGGGACTTGACTAGTTTCTAGAGAAAGAAACACATGAGAGAGATTTTCTAGTGAGAGAAAATGTGCTTTATAAGAAAAGAATAAATGACTAGCTTACCTCTTCCAAAGTTAGAAGAGGCTTATATAGTTTTTACAAAATACCGGGTATTAGAACCCGGCTTAAAACCGAAAGTCATACTATTAACTATTAAACTACGAGCTATAATAAACAGTAAAATACACGGGGTGACCGAGTCTTTTTCTAACACTAACAATCTCCCCCTAAAGGATGATCACCCCCTGAACATACAAAACTTATTCACTTCAGTATTTTAGCTCGTAACATTTGATATCTTTACATTTTGGGTAGTGATCTTATTGATCATCTTGACTTGTCTTTGATTGTGATCATGAGATAGGGGGAGGGTAGGGCTTTCTTGAGAATCATCACCCAAACATAATCTTACATCATCTTTAAATGGATTGCCATCCTTGTGGCACATTGTGGAAGAAATACACGATATCAGAGTTTGCAAAAGCTTTGACACCTTTATGAGGTCTTTCATAACTTCATAATAAGTGTAGGTCGTGTCTGTGCATTCGGTTATTCACTTAACATCTCTGGTACTCGTAATTTCCATCTCCATCTCCATCTTTAAATTATACTGTAATGAAACAGTTAGCAATAAAGATAAAATTGATTTAAAAAATTAGTCTAAGTGTTTCTTATGAAAATATTTTGTAACACTTCGAGAGTTTTGATTGTTTGTCAAATGATCAATAACCGTCAATTCTTATACTGGAACAAGTTTGATTCACTCAGAATCGCACCATCGTTTCTTTCCAGTTGACATAAGTTTGATTCTAGTAGAATTACACAAGTCACCTACCAAGAGCTTGTTTGATGTTGGCTCTAGCAGGATTTCCATCTTCATTGTGAAAAACCTTCGTTTCACTCGGATGTTCTGGCAATATCACAAGGATAATGCGTAGGACTCTTAGGATAGACTTGTTTCCACAGTGTGTGAAAGACAAGAGAATTGGATATGTGTCCTAACGAGATTAATTGACGATCTCTTGGCTCTAGACTCAATAGTGCGTTTTGGTTCTAGTAATCGGAGGTTGGAGCTGACTGCCACCTGTTCAATATCAACTAACTCGGAGTGAGAAAGTCAATAGATAATGTGTTTAGTCTCCGTGAGAAATGAAACAAAAATCTTTTGAGAGATTCTGAGTGGCTAGGGAGGGTTGTGCACTGCATCACTGGGTCCATGATGACGATCTTCAATGTCAGCAATCATCTTAATGATTCTGGCAGTATAATGTATAGACCCCGTTTTCCTGCCTAAGTGTATGGAGGGCTTCTTTCTTTACACCCTTTATCCTTACAATTCTTTTTAATTCTTCAACCCCTTCAGTGCTTACCGAGACTTCATGACTAGAACCTTGTTGGGTTTATTCCAGTACTAGCTCCATCTCAGTCGGCACTTTTCCCTTATTCTCACTTTTACTCCTTTTATATGTCATACCTAAGGACTTCACTACACTTAATGTGTGGTTGGAATGGAGTGTGTATTGTGGGTACAAGTGGATTGTAAACCTGGGTAATCCATCCCGTTTTTGCTGGATCCATGGGCAATTGTACTACCCTTACCAACCTTATAACTCCAATAAAGTAAAAATGCATGGTCGGGTCTTTTGTATCCGTTCTCCATTTCCATAAAAACCAATTGAAAAATTCAATTAAGGTACTTAAATATAATATCAAGAATATAGTAACCTCAGATCGTTTTTGATTTTTTCAGAAACGCTCCCCTTCAAAATGTGCTTCGGTATTCAAAATTGTTTAGCACGTTTGGGCGGAGTATATACATGAGTCCTAATAATCACGATTATTATTACACACAATAATTAATATATTTTCTCTCCTTATCAAAAAATTTTAAACCCTGTTGCCATGTTGGATATCATTATTAAAAAATATGTTATAAATTTGGGGAGAAAGAAATGTGGCCATAATTCTCAAAGAGTTCGTGTAAGAAAAAAAACAATAGACTTGCTTTCCCACTCAATCTTGAGGGATAATAAATATTCCTACACTTAATCAAATTCAAAAGATTATCATACTTACTAATTTGCAAGATATATTAATTCACAATAATGAAAATATTGACCTTTTTATTAAAGGACCGATTGTCGTCACGTTTGTTCTTTGATCAGCCTGTAAGTCAATATCTCTTATTCTTCCTCAAACAAAGCTTACTTTTATTTTTTAAAATGATTTGTAGATTATCTGTAGTGTTTGAATATGTGTCTAGTTTTTTGTTTTGAGGTAGTCTTTTTATCCACACTTCGAAAGATCCTCTTGATCTGTTGTCTTTCTCGATTGTTGGATGAAGTCTTTGCTCCCCCTCTTGTCATCCCTTACCATTCCTAGTCTCCATGCCCTTATTGTGTTAGTTGAGGGATCTGCTCGAACAGATGAAAGTCTTTAACCCATGTTATCCAGCTTTTCCATGACTCTTGTCAACCTTCCCATCACTAAACTTGCATATCTCTTTCAAGCCTTATCAACTTTCTTTGATTATTCTGTCACTTGTAGATACGACTCTTGGCTTTGGGACAATCGTATAGTCTATTTGAATAAATATCAGTTGCACCCAATTAGAACGTTCAAGGTTGAGCATTGTTTTGATAGCTCTCAATTCCGAGCTGCAAGTTCTCACACACAACCGATTCTGATGAACACAGTTTCTGATTCACATGTTTACTGCTGTGTGTAGATGGATCTTGTCCGATTTAGACAAATGGTTGAGTTTGTCTTGAATATTGAGTAGATACAGATCTTCAAAATCATTTAGATGAAGGTTTTTAAAATCCTTTTCTGAGATCTTGTACTCTTTGTAGTCAGCTCGGCGAAGAATTATCTCTCTCAAGTAGTTGTATCCGTATTTTTCGAAAGTCTTGACACGGATCACACTGAGAATTTGCATCTGGGATCTGACTTGCTTCAACGACTGAGGGCTCCCTGTGATTGTTGATTGTAAAATTCCTTTCTTCTAAACCACCAATATGTGATACTAGAAGCTGCACTTATGTCATAATCGCGTTCACTTTCAACCCACAAAGACGGAACTAATTCTTCTAGACCAAAGTCTAGGTAATGAGCGGCTTTGATGTTGGATATGGATAAGGCAGTTTTTCGTTCTTTGTCACCTGTCAAAAGGTATTCTAGATCCTTATTGAAGAAGAATTGTGGTTGAACAGTTACCTAACCTGAGGGTCCTCCTAAGGGCAGCGGTTCATATATATTTCACAGAATTTGATGACCCTCAGGATTAACCAAATCAACCTTATTCGTCAGCAGCTTATGGCATTCATCCATCTAAAATTGAAGAAAGACGTTGTTCTTGTGAAAGGCTTTAACAAGGTTGAAAGCTAGACCTTCCAAATCAGCTTTATAGAGCTTCTTCTTTCCTGTTCGTCTGCAGAACCATTTGACGAATGCACCTATATCATACGTCTTCCTTTGAAGCTTGTTCTCTGCCGGAACTTGATACGTTGTGGCGTATGCATTTGCCCAGTTGTTCTCTGGTTTAGGGGAATCATTCAGGGGAATGGTCCATTCTGGTTTAGGTGTAGCTGGTCTTTCATCTTCTTGAATCGGTTTAAACCATGTAGCAGCCTTTACATTAGGAATATAAGCGTTATCAGTGTCCTCCAAATCTGAAACATGCCCTTCATCTTGTTTTGAAACGTCATCAGAGGAATGTTCAGAGGAATGTTCAGAATGACCAAATTCGGGTTTAGAGATGTGCATCGAAGACTCAATAACTGCATCTCTTGTGTCAATGATTTGCCAGCCAGTTGAGG
>BQNB010209738.1:0-10317 GCA_026074375.1 Tanacetum coccineum
AAATCTTTTCTTGGACACACCATCGGTTAACAAAAATCGAATCCCGGGACGAGATTCCTTTTAAGGGGTAGGTAATGTCACACCCGGAAATTTTCAGAAATTTAAATTACTATTTTACCCTTTGACTTTTTGATTCCAACTTGACTTTTTGACTTTTGACCTTTTACGGTCACATAAAAACGATTACCGCGTAGCCGGTAAATTTTTTGAAACGTGTTTAAATAATAAATCATATTTATTATTATTACGTCTCATTTACAAATTTATTTTTCAAACTTATTTGACTTGAAAACGAGAAGATATAGGTTATTCCTAAATTGACTTATCAAAAATGACCCGCTAAATTACGTTTTCACGACTCGGACTCTAAAGCAATTTGATGTAAAACGATATTCCGGACAACTTTTTAGTTTTGCCCGAAACCCGAAAACAAGCAGAAAATGACTAAAATACCCTCGCAAAAATTTTGAACACAACACGTACCGACACAAAAATAATTAAATTTATATTTAATTATCACTTTTTAATAAATAAAAATATTTATTAAATTATTTAATGTTTTATTGAAAAACGTTTATTTAAAAACACAAATGTTCGAGTCAAAGTTGTATTTTTACGAACAAAGCTTACCCGAGACATCCAATGACTATCAAATAAATAATAAACATTAAATAAATTTTATAAAAACATTTATAAAATATAGTCAAGTAAATACTCATTTTTATAGGAAAAATGATTTGGAAAACAATGGTGCAATTTTCGTAATTTAAATCAATCGTTAACTTACCGAAACGAGGCCCGAACCATTATTTAACAAAAGTTACACTCTTGGTCCTTCTAGTTATATCTTCAACTTCACCCCCTAATCTTTGTGGCACTTGCCACATTTATTTTATACTTTTAAGTATAAATAGATGGCAACTAGGGTTTTCATTTCATTATAACCCTAACCCTAAACACACACTCATACATCTTCTCCCTCTCTCTCTCATTTCCGGCGCCTCAACCATTTTTTCGGCCAGATCCCGGCCGGATTTCGGCCACCCACCGCCACTTAAATCAACACCACGACACAACCACACCACCCTCGTTACGCATCTCCACCCTGCCACCAACTGCGGCAGCAGCCGCTACCACCACACTCCACCTCACCGCGACCACCTCATCACCTCGTCCTCATCTTCGTCACCACCACTGCTGCCATGCCATAGACGCACACCACCATCCCCATCTCCGAACCACCATTTCCACGACATCACCCACCCCGTCACAGCCACCCTCGCGCCACCACAAACACCATCACCACTGTCGTGGCTCAGCCACCACGACAGCCAACCGAAACCACCACCACCTCCACTTTTGGATGGTTAAATATAGTTTATGTGTATTTTTTTAGTCATTTATTTTTATTAATTTTAAAAGGTGTTTGTTTCCTTGTTTTACAGCCCAAGGGGTGTGTTTGTTTTTGCGTTTTATGGCCCTAACGGGGCGTTTGGATTTGCTGTTAACGCAACCATAAGGGTGCGTTTGGTTTTGTGGATAACGGCCCAAAGAGGGCGTTTGGTTCTGTGTTTTATGGCAGCCCCAAAGGGGCGTTTGGTTTGCTGATTTACAGCCCACAAGGGGGCGTTTGGTTTGTTGTTTAACAGCCTTTAGGGGCGTTTGGATTTGTGATAAACTGCCCCTAAAGGGGTGTTTGGTTTAGCAGTTTGGGTTGTGTTTGGTTTTATTAATTGTGTTTTTTGTAATTGTTAGTTTGTATATTGAAACATGGTAATTTGCAACACGGATTGATTAGAAAGGGAACGTCGTAGTTTTTGTGAATGGGAAACGTTGTTGTTTTTAAAACGGCAAGGTCATGCCGAAATTTCTAAAAAAAAATCGTTATACTTAGTAAATTTTATTATAGTTTTATATTTATTTTAGAACAACCGATTAATGGACAAAGTTACTATAGTTTTTAAGATTTTAAAAATGGTAATTATACAACTAAGCGGACACAAACGAAAACTATACTCTTTACAAAACGATACAACTAGTTTACTTTAAAACGCGTACGAAATTACTAAATTATAACAATATTATTTTATAATTCCCAACTATAACTTTGTAAAATCTTTAAAAACGTTATTCTATCAAATCGTAACTTTAAAACGTGTTATTTACTTTTTACACAAAAACTTTTTATTAATTAATTGCTGACTTTTGAAAAAGTGTCTCGAATTATATTATTACCCATTATTAAATCTCGTTTCTTTTTATATAATTGTAAGTAATTATATATTGCGACTATTATTTTGGTTGTTTGTCTTTATTATGTAATTCGCCATTATGAATATATAATGTTCAATTTTCATATGTAATATTATGGGCGAATTATATTACGTTACTTTGCGTGTGTTTTTCGATTTCTTTTATTTAACCCAACCACCAAAAACTCATCCAAATCGAATCCAAATCCCTTTCAAACGTGTGTTGCGTTGATCCATCGCAAACAAAATTCATCTCCTAAAATAGTCGGGATTAGCCGTTAAGTTAAGCTGCATCTTCTTGGTCGAGCCATTTTGTTCTCCGTTTGTGCTGTGCTTATTATTTGCATTTCTGCTAGTTGCTCTGCAACATCAAGGTGAGTTCATAGCTCCACGTTTTACTTGTTTTATATTTACCTTATTACTTTTGGGGTGAGAAACATGCTCGTTTACAAACTAGATTACTTCCTTAATTTCAAACTAGTATACCGTTGATTAACAAAACTTGTTACATGATTGATATCACACTCGTTTTTACTTATGGATGAGAGTACTTTAAGCTTTTACAAAAACGTTGGTTGTTTTTATTGGACACAAGTACTTGTGTGAGATATCGTGTTTCCTAAGTTAAGCGTTTAGACCACTACTGCCCGAACTATCATGAACTGTCAATCTCTTGACTGGAGGATCGGTCGAGGGAGCGCGAGTGAATAAATAGATCTATTGGATAATTTATCCCTAACCGGTTCTTTGTGAGTAGCGCATCACTACCCTCGAGAGCGCCCCGATAAACGGATATATGTCACGTCGAATCTGGTTAGGTGGTCTTTGGTCGGACACCTATAAGGGCAAGCAAAATACTTATAGCAATGTACATGCTATCTTTCGCAATTAGCTTCAGTGTCATGAGCTTAGTGCAACGTAAATACCCACCCCATTTTATGTGAAGCTATATCTCCTATAACTGTCACATACGTTTTGAAGTCTGGTGGTCCACACTACTTTGGTTGTACGTTTCTGATTACTAAACACTTTTCATAATACTGTGAGTGAAACAGTATTTACTAAATGTTTTGGATACTCGTAAATGTTTTGCTTAAACCTATGAATTCACTCAACTTTATGTTGACCGTTTTAGCATGTTTTTCTCAGGTGCTTAGCTTTGGACTTCTTGATGTGCTATGTGGAGTCTACGTGCAATATGATACTCTTTCAAGACTTTATTACCATTCATACTCGTTGTCTTTTGAAAACCAAATGCTATATTTTATTTTCGCTTCTGCAAATGTTTAATTTCCTTTAAATGTTGTAAAACTTATTTATTTTTAAAACAATGCAATGAGTTATGATTTTCAAAACGTCCGTTAGTGGTCGTTCTCTTGTGCCTCGTGTTCGGATTATGATGACGTCACGCCCTAGGACACGTATTTCGTCCAGGCCCCGTCTGGGGGTGTGACAAAAACTAACAAATGAGGCTACTTCCATGCTAGACGAATGTTTATTTTTGTTGAGTAAAAATAAAGACAAGTTAGCGAAGTTTGTGGAACAATTGAAAACAATCAAGAAAGAAGTTGAGGTTTAAGTGCCTAAGCCTCCTTCACAGAAAACAGGAGATGTGATTGAAGATATTTATGCAGTTGAGAAACCAAAGCAAAATCATGTCAACAATCCACAAGGGGCTATAAACAAAGGTGGTCGGAGAGGAGAACGTAGAAAAAGTGGAAGAGAAATAGCACTTAAAGCTAAAACTAAGCAGACTAAGAAATATGGACATTGTGGAGAGAAAACTAACAAGTACACAAAGACAACATGTCCGTCAAATCCAAAATATATTGCAAAACTAGCGAGAATTACTGCTGCAGCTGAAAAGTAGTAAGAATTGCTGCTGCAGCTTAACAACCAACAAGTACTGATGTAGCTGAAGAAGCGACAAACGCTTCTTAAATATCTTCTGATTTTTCATGTCATGATTTGTTTAGTTTTGGATTTTTTTCATATTTTTGTTGCATTGTTGAAAAATTGTTATACGAATCTTAATTTGACTATTTTTAATTAAACAATTTTTGTTTGATGTTTTAACAGATTTTGTATTTTTTTTACTGAATAAAAATGCAAGTTGTAAAGTTTCATTGTTATAATCACATTTGATTTACACAAGAATCACATATGCTTCTACAAGAATCATATATGATCCTATAAGAATCACTTGTGATTTTATAATAATCATAACTTGGTAAAGTTCACAAAGAATCATATGTGATTCATAACTAAATCACATGTGATTTATGAGCAAATCATATGTGATTTGTAACCAAATCAACTGTGATTTGTATGTCATCTAGATATAAAAAAGTTCCCAGGCTATGACATTTAGCAAAAAAAAAATAAGAATACAAATGTAAAAACATTAAGCAAAGTAGCAAGTAAAATCCATTTCATACTTAAAAGGAGATACTAACATCATTACTTGTTCAATACTACATCAGCACTACGACCATCAATGATTACCAAAAGACTACCATCAACATCTAAACTTGTCCAGAAAACAAACTAAAAACAAAGACAAACTACAGCCATCAGTTTTAACTACAAATACTACCATCAGTTTTAACATCAGTTTACCTAAAAAGACTACCATTCACAATCACTTACAAACTTATCAGTTTTATCCACACATCACTTGCTCTTCACTGCATCACCCTCTTGATTCTTAACCACATTCTTCACTGCATCACCCTCTTGATTATGAACCACATTCTTCACTGGATCACGCTCGGCCCTGTTCTTGATTGCATTGACAATAATCGAAATCCTTGTTTGTTCATCATTTTCGGTCTCGAACTTGAAAGCCAAATCAAACATCTTCTGTGAATGGATATTCAACTCGTGCAACAGAATCTTCGTAGCAATTTTGAACCTCATGCGTCTCAACAACGAAACCTGCTTCTGTGATTCTGTGCACAGACCAACATTCCATCTTGCGGCAGGTTCACCGATGTAAGACTCCATATGAATCATAAGAAAAACTCCACAATCTACATGATTTTTCGTAGTGCTCCATTTCAGCTTTGGGATGCGTGCTTTAACTTTAGCAACAACATCATGTTTTTGATGTTGATTGTCACATAGATACTGGAAAATCAATTCTACTATAAAAAGATAAACAAAGTAAAAAAACTATATAAATCACATATAACTAGTATAAAAATCACATATGATTTTCAAAAATACTTACCAGAAGTTCACAAGCCCCGTATACTTTGAATCAGAGGTCTCTCCACAATCACTGTTATCAAGGATGATCATCGATGTTTGCTTCTTAATGTTGAAAACAACTAGATAAAAATGACCGGAAGCATAAATCAGGAAAAAAGCCTATTTAAACAAAAAAGAAAGCTTAAAATACCAATTAAAACTTCCGTAAATTATATTTATAATGGAATGAGAAATTACCAAATCGACTTTTGAAAGAGCTTTGCATCAACATTGTGTTTAAACTGAACCAAAATCTCATCCAATAACATATTCTACTGCTCATCTTCGTTAATACGCCCTTCAATCATAGCCTGTGTCAGTATTAAACCAAAAAAGCAAGTCTTAGAAAAAAAATGTAAAATAAATACAATTATCAATAAAAAATTGAAAAAGTTGAATAAAAAAAACTTACAATACAACCAGTTGTAAAAAATGCCTTTTTGGTGACGGATCAACTTTAACCAATTCTTCATGGTTCAAGTTTTACTATTTATTTTATGCTTATGATTATTGATGTGTCGTTATGTAGGTGTTATTTTATGTATCAAGTTTTACTATTTATTTTATGCTGACTATACCTAAAAACAACACTTTAACAGGCAATGTACCCGGTCAGATAGAGTTTAATGGTAAGTAGGGTGTCGATCACTAAGAGCGAGAGTGTTAACTCCAAATTCTATCAATATTTTAGTTATCTATATTAGTACTAAACTAATCTAATTTAAACCTAAGTTAAACCTAAACTAATGAAAAAAGGGGGTTTTCAGCCTGAGAGACTGGCACGAAGTTTAGTTATCTAACCTAAGATTTTGATGACAAGTAAAACAATAAACACACACAAGAAGACAAACAAACGATAGAGAAGCAGTTGAGAACTAATGTAAGGAAAACGTATCAACCATGAATAATCCAATAAAACGCAGGTTTGTTTATTAGTGCAATGATTGACTTATCTCGAAGGGCATATCATTCCTAGACTTAGGCGGTACTTCTTCCTAAGACCTAGACACGCTAATTCTGTCATAATTAGACGCATCCGCATAAAGCAAGCATTTGTTGATTATAATCTATCTTAGGATCTAAGTAATGGTGCTCTTACTAAACCCTAGCTCATGGAGACTTTACCCACTTACTGCTTAACGGCTCTTTATATACTAGTAGTCCATTGTCCGAGTCTTTACCAATTGATTAGAACGTACTCGTTGATACCAAGGTCACCTTATGGCTCAACTAAGCTCATAATCAAAGGGCAAAGATAGGTCAATATTTATGATCCTATGATTCTAGATATATAAATTGCAATATGGAGAGCTATCCCGGACTCTTAGCCTACGCCCAAACAACACCAAAGTTGCAGCGCATTAAATATGTAGGACTAGACCCAGTTGAATGATAGGTCGCATACTTAAGCACGTAAACGAATATAAATTGATAAACATAAACAACATCACGATAAATTAAGCAATGAAGATAATCAACCAAAATTATATCTTCATAAAAATGGCTAAAATACCTAAAGTAACAGCCGATATGTCATTGGTAAAATACACACGGTAATATATGAACGATTTAAATAAAGAAACCTTAATCGAAACGCGTAATTCGGGTTGTTGCGAAAGATTTACAAGAGTTTCCTCATGATCTTGAGGCTCTTTTTCTGACCTTCTATGCTCCTTAATTTATCTTTGATCTACTTAGTGGTTTAGGGATTCACTTGCATACCTAAAACTGAGTTTAGGGTCGTCTATTTATAAGGTCTGGAAGTCGGTTCGATACGCTGTATCGAACAATGTGGGATACAGCGTATTGGGGATTTCTTGGAGTAGGGACCAAGTTTGATATTTTTCAGAATATTTTATTACTATATTGTAAATACGGCGTATTGATGTCTCTTGGATACGGCGTATTGGGCTTCTATCTTTTGTGGTTATTTGTGAAGCTCTTTTACACCATCTCCCTTATATACCTTTAGTATCTATCCTCCCGTATTACATATATATTGGGCACGGTAGGATACGTCGTTTCTTCTTGATGGATAGGCGTATTTAAGAGGTAAAACCCGTTGATTCTTCGTTCGTTGACCCAAAGTTATTATATTATACGGCGTATCGTTGATGTGGATATGGCGTATTCTTCGTCAAAGTCTTGGATACGTCGTATAGGTCTAGAATAATACGGTGTATTTGCTGTCAGATCAGTAGACTTTCTCGAACTCTTCGCTTATGCTCCAAAATGCGTGCCTTTTAGCATAACTTCACCAATTACTCCATAATTACTGCAATTCTCAAATATAAACGATTAACAATTCTTTGCAATAATAATACAAAATGGGTTAATAACATGGGATAAATGATGCTATAAAATAGACGTTATTTGATGTCATCAAATATCCCCCCACTTGAATCCTACTTGTCCTCAAGTAGCCTTTAGAAGTTTATAAAAATGTATCCCTAAGACATATTTTCATTAATGCAATTTATTTGATCAATTACAATAAGTCATGACCCCCCCCCCAAATCCTCCCCATCTCGTTCTTTGGACGATGAAAACACTCAAATCACTCAACTAATCTATGTGGTAACATATAACTAATTCGCTCAATTGCTCGGTCATGACGAGTATTCTATCATAAGCTTGGAAGGATTACACTTTCTCCTACACTAAAGCCAAGGAAGTAACAAGTGATATAAAGGTAAATATGAGTTGAATGATAAGGCCTTAGGGTTGATTACTCTAACTAATCTTTATTGATACCAATATTCCAAGAGGGCGACAAAGACCACACATACACACCCATAACGACGAGATAGACACATGTGACTCCTCACTCCCACCTCGAATAAGCTAAAGAGTATGAATAGTAGAGTAATATAGGGTATGGATCTTCTAACTTTCACCAATAGTAATAAACCAACAAGGCAACTGAGACATGCATGGCCGTAATGACAAATAGACCTGCACGCTCGATCACATCCTCATTCGCGTAAAACCCATGGTTAATGATTAGGAAAGGGAATTAAATTGTTGTTAAATAAAAATTACGAAACAAATATATTAAGTCTAAAATACAAGTTTCTAGACACTTTTTCCCGACCATTACCAGTGTAAAGACACAACTATTTACAACGTCTTGATCATAGATCAAAAACAACAACCTAATTTGGCGTTCCCATAACGGTCAACTTCCTAATCATCCTAAACTTTATATACTTTACAAGGCAAGTGGCAATATCTTCCACTTTATACAATACTCTACATCGTCGATTTGTATCAACGAATAATCGATTCTTCGTGTAATTCCTTCGATAGTTGTGAAACAATTATCTTTAAACTTTTCCTTCTCTTTTTTGTTGCGATTTTTCTAATTTTTTTGATTGTTTTTGCAAACTCTATACTACAAAACTCGGTGTAGTTTCACCATCTTTACGATCATAATAATTCCGGATAATTTTTTCAATAATTCTTCATTCTTCGGACGTACCATTAATTGCGATGGAACTAAAAATACATGAGTTTTGACTATAATATATATATTCCCATTTGCGATGTACAAATTCTTGCAACCATACCAAAATTGACACAAGACTCGGGAAATACAAACTTTACACTTTAAGCAACTAGCAACTGTAAAATAAACTTAATTTAACAAGGTAGGCTAAGGTGTAAAGGTGTAACGAAATAAATAATTGGTGTAGTTCCTAAAGGATTGGCTCTGCGGGTTATTCTAGGGGAATCTTACTCTTAAAATGAGAGTAAACAAAGAGTTTATACATGGTTAACTAACCAGTGTAGTTAGTTAATAAGCAACATGTAAAGGCGATTTGGGTGTAATCCTAAAAATTTACCAATTTAAACAAGTTACTCCATCTAAATTCATAGTACTCATTATAGCGGTCTCGAATAGATATACCAAGCCAAGTTCTAAAGTCTACAACATCATCGGCACACTCATATTTTGTGGAATTTGGGTAAACATTTGGAAACGGATAAGGTTAAATCCTTATAATATCTAACAAGGGTTATTGTGTGCGGGTTATGTATCAGTAATTTCACAAAAGTATGCTTGAATTTTTTTTAAATTTGAGCATAATTTAAGCATCTTAGTATGAAAAATAGGACAAGTAAACATTCTAATTCCATCCCCCTACTTGAATTATACAACTTCCTTGTTGTATATATAAAACATTAAATACGGGAATTCAAAAGAATTAGAATGAGAAACTCCCCTGATATTTTGATCGGTAGATTCTCCATGTTGAGTTTATTGAGCAAGATTGTGTTGAACAGCCGCCTTGAAGTTTCAAGACTCCAACACTTCAAGATTTCCAGATTTGTAAATTTTGCACCAATATTCGTCAATATTTCTTTGCTTCCAAGGTCCTGTATAAAACATAAGGAAAAAAACGTGTATTCCTATCTTGGTACCTACGGTTAATTTAATTTAAACTAAACTAAATACGGGCCAGTTTTGGTGAATACGCCGTATCATGTGCATGAATATGTCGTATTGCCAGAACTGACAATAATGTTTTTAAAGTGAATAAAAAGTAAAGACTGATAACGTCCAGACAATCAATACACCGTATGGCATGGAGCGGATATGCCGTATTGATGTCTGGGAAGACAAAATCGATAAAATTAAATAACAATTCGGGTTGTCTCCCGAGAAGCACTTTTGTTTACAGCGAAGTCTTTAGGTTAGACTTTTCTTTAGCTTCTCTTTATTCCATCTCATGCATGCTAATGTGCCTGCGTGTGAGCCATTCTTCCATCTTCGCATCTCGAATATAATCCGGTCCTAAATTCAATACTC
>BQNB010209739.1:0-10317 GCA_026074375.1 Tanacetum coccineum
AAATGCAGATAATAAGCACAACACAAACAGAGAACGGAACGGCTTGACCAAGAAGTTACAGCTTAACTTATCGGCTAAGTCCCACTAGTTTAGGTTGATGGATTGAGGTTTTCTGATGGATGAGCACATCAACGCGACACGTTGATAAGGGATTTAGATTTCAAGTTGGATGAGTTTGGTGGTTGGTTAAATAAAATAAATTGAAAAGCAACGCAAAGTGTGTAATATATTCCGTATATATTACATATGAAAAAAAAAACAATTATATAATTCATATGGTGAATTATATAATAAAGACAAACAACTAAAAGATTAAGTCTCGATATATAATACTTTACAAGTACTATATAAAAAACGTAAAAAAATAATTGAAACAAAATAATTCGACATGTTTTCGGAAATCACCAATTAAATTAATAAAACGTTCTTGCATAAAAGTAAACACACGTTTTAAAGTTATGAATTAGATAAATGATGTTTTTAAAGAATTTACAAAAGTTATAGTCGAGAATAAAAAAATAATATTTTATAATTTAGTATTTCGTTTTATTTACGTGTTGTAACCAAAATAGTTTTCTCGTTTATAAAAGTATAACTTTCGTTCGTTGTCGAGTTATTGTATAATTGTAAATAATATATCTTTAAGTATAACTTAGTCCGATTTATCGATTTCCAATAATAATAGAAGTTGTAGCGAGAAATACTTTTTATAAATTTTTATATAAATTTCGGCATGACCTAGTCGTTTATACGACGTTTCCCATTTTCACAAAACTCAATGTTTTTCCCTTAAATCAATAAATGTTGCAATATACTCGCGTGTTTAATTTATATTTAGACTAGATCAAATAATAGATAAAATAAGTAAAACCAAACACACCCTTATTAGCTATTAACTAACGAACCAAACGAACCCTTAAGTGCTATAAAACGCCAAACCAAACACACCCTTAACTGTTGTAATTCAGCAACCAAACGCCCCTTTGGGGCTGCCATAAAACACAGAACCAAACGCCCTCTTAAGGCAGATATCCACAATTCTAAACGCACCCTTATGGCTGCGTTAACAGCAGATCCAAACGCCCCATATGGGCTGAAAAATAAGCAAACAAACACCCCTTAGGGGCTGTTTATATGTAGAAACAAACACCCTTTTTTGGGTTATTATATCAACTGAAATAGATGAATAAAACCAACTAATTAAATAAAAATGATACAAGTTTAAACAATCATAACCACACAAAATTAGTTACTAGTTTTTACAACTATAAAACCAACTAAACTCATGAATAAAGGGGTAAGGTGGTGGTGGTATGTGGCTGTGACAATCGCGGTGGTGGCTGTCGTGGTGTTCGTGGTGATGATGGCGTCGGCGGTGTGGTGGTGGAGATAATGATGGTGCGGCTGTTAGTGGTCGTGATGGGGATGAAGATGATGAGGTGATGGTGGTGTGAAGATGGTGATGGCTAGATGGTGACGATGTGGTGAAGGCGGTGGTAGATCTGTGGTGAGGGTGACAGTAGTGTGGAGAGGGTGGTTGACGAGTGGCGGCTGGTGGTGTTGGTTTTAGCGGTGGGTGGATTGGAGGCTGGTGATGACGAGGGTGGTATGATGATGATGATGATGGTGACAAGATGGTGATGATGTTGCTGGTGGCGAAGGGGCACGAAGGTGGTCGGCTGGCTGTGGTGCAATCAAAAAGAAAGAAAACAAATTAAAGCAACACAACCACACAAAAATTTATTATTATTTTTACAAAAGAGATTTAAACTTAATTCATGAAATCACAAGCAAATGCGTACAACACTAAAAATTAAATAGTACATTTATCGACGTCGTCAATGACTTGAAAACACAGGGTGTTATATGATGGTGGTGACGAGAGGTGTTTGTGGAGATGGTGTTGGTGACGAAGTGATGGAGGTGGTAGAGATGGAGATTAAGGTGACGAGATGATGATGTATATGAAGGTGGTGGTGTTGGCTATGTCGTGAGGCAGCGGGGGTGATGATGTTGACTGTGGCATCGATGGGGTGGTGACGGATGGGGTAATGATGGCATTGGCTGGTGTGGTGTTCGCCGAAGGGTGGCCGGATTCCGACGACGGCGCCTGATTTAATAAGAGGAGAGGGATGAGTGAGGATGAACATAAATGAATGAAATGGAACCCTAATAAGTTTCATATATATTAGAAAGTTTTTAAAAAATGGCAAGTTGGTTATAATTTAGGGTTATCATTGTAAATATTACTAGAGGGACTGAAAACGTAACTTTTGGTAAATATTGGTTCGAGACTCGTTTAGGCTAGTTAACGATTGATTTAAAATATGAAAGTTGCACCATTGTTTTCCAAATAGTTTTTCCTATAAGATTGAGTATTTACATGACTTATTTTGTAAATGTTTTTATAAAACTTATTTAAAAATCATTATTATTTATTTGGTACCATTAGGTGTCGCGGGTAAACTTTGTCCGTAAAAATAAACTTTATTTTTGAACATTGCGTTTTTTAAATATAAGCTTTTGAATAAACTATTAAAGACTTATTTTTAAATATTTTATTTAATAAAAAGTATAATTAAATATAAAATAAATTTAAAACAATTTTTTTTTTTGTTTTGTGTCATTACGCAGTTGTTGTACAAAATTTGTAGAGGTTATTTTTACTCATTTTCTGCTTGGTTTCAGGTCTCGGGTAAAACTGAAAAGTTGACCGGAATGTCGTTTTACATCAAATTGCTTTAGAGTCCGAGTCGTGAAAACATGATTTAGCGGGTCGTTTTTGATAAGTCAACTTAAGAATAACATATATCTTCTCGTTTTTAAGTCAAATAAGTTTCAAAAATAAATTTGTAAATGAGCGATAATAATAGTAATTATGATTTATTTATTTTAAGATACTTTCAAAAACTTACAAGCGACGCGTAATTCGTTTTAATGATGACCGTAAAAAGGTCGAAAAGTCAAAAAGTCTAATCGGAACCAATAAGTCAAAGTGTAAAATAGTATTTAAATTCAGAAAATTTTCGGGTTGTGACAATGAATATCGTAATTCAAACAACATTTGATCCTTGTTAACGGAAGAGAAGTTAAAGGAAAATAAAGATGGTGTTTAAATTTACAAATCCTGTGAATTACAATACCTACAAGGATCAATAGCTCTCTACCAAGCATACATACGATCATCAAAAGAATAGGGAGGAGCAAAAAAATTCTCAAAATACGATTCTAAAACCAGGTTCCACCAATTTTCCAGGATGAGGAAAACAATCCTGATGGAACTTAGCATTTTTTAGTCCCAGGAGGACTCTATTAGTGGTTGGTTATGCCATTTGGTCTGAAAAACGCCCCAACATTATTCCAAAGAAAGATGGAAAAATGCTTCAGAGGAAAAGAATCATTCATCGCATATTGATGATATACTGGTTTTCTCAAAGAATGAAAAAGGAGCATGCCAAGCATTTAGAAAGGATGTTAAAAATTTATGAAGATAATGGTCTGGTCTTATCTCCAACAAAAATGAAGATAGCTGTCTCAACAATAGATTTTTTGGGAGCAGTCATAGGAGAAGAAACTATAAAGCAGCAACCACATATCATAAAGAAGATTGTGAACTTCAATGAAGAAGAGTTGAAGACAAAGAAAGGATTAAGGCCATTCATAGGAATTCTTAATTATGCTAGAAATCATATCCTAAAACTTGGGATACTCTTAAGGCCACTTTATGAAAAAACAAATGCTCATGGAGATAAAAGACTAAAGCCTTTTGATTATGAGTTAGTCAGAAAAATCAAAGAACATGTTCAAAATCTTCCCAAATAAGTTTCAAAAATAAATTTGTAAATGAGCGATAATAATAGTAATTATGATTTATTATTTAAATACGTTTCAAAAATTTACAAGCTAAGCGGTAATCGTTTTTATGTGACCGTAAAAGGTCAAAAGTCAAAAAGTCAAATCGGAACCAAAAAGTCAAAGTGTAAAATAGTAATTTAAAATTCTGAAAATTTCGGGTTGTGACAATGATCGTAAATTCAGGAACAACAATTGATCCTGTAACGGGAAGAGAAGTTAAAGGAAAATAAAGGATGGTGTTTAATTACAAATCCTTGAATGACAATACATACAAGGATCAATACTCTCTACCAGGCATAAATACGATCATCAAAAGAATAGGAGGAGCAAAAATATTCTCAAAATTCGATCTAAAACCAGGGTTCCACCAAGTTGCCATGGATGAGGAATCAATCCCATGTACTGCATTTTTAGTCCCAGGAGGACTCTATTAGTGGCTGGTTATGCCATTTGGTCTGAAAAACGCCCTAGCATTATTCCAAAGAAAGATGGAAAAATGCTTCAGAGGAAAAGAATCATTCATCGCAGTATATATTGATGATATACTGGTTTTCTCAAAGAATGAAAAAGAGCATGCCAAGCATTTAGAAAGGATGTTAAAAATTTATGAAGATAATGGTCTGGTCTTATCTCCAACAAAAATGAAGATAGCTGTCTCAACAATAGATTTTTTGGGAGCAGTCATAGGAGAAGAAACTATAAAGCAGCAACCACATATCATAAAGAAGATTGTGAACTTCAATGAAGAAGAGTTGAAGACAAAGAAAGGATTAAGGCCATTCTTAGGAATTCTTAATTATGCTAGAAATCATATCCTAAAACTTGGGATACTCTTAAGGCCACTTTATGAAAAAACAAATTCTCATGGAGATAAAAGACTAAAGCCTTCTGATTTTGAGTTATTCAGAAAAATCAAAGAACAGGTTCAAAATCTTCCAGACCTTGAAATTCCACCAGAAAATGCTTATATTATCTCGGAAACAGATGGATGTATGGAAGAATGGGGAGGAATAGTCAAATGGAAAAAAAGCAAGGGAGACCCAAGAAGTTCAGAAAAGATTTGCGCATATGCAAGTGGCAAATTCTCAACAACACAATCGACAATTGATGCTGAAATCAATGCATGCATCAATACTCTAGAAAAGCTCAAGATTTACTACCTAGACAAACAGGATGTCACCTTAAGAACAGATTGTCAAGCCATTATTAGTTTTTACAATAAAACTAATAGCAATAAATCATCAAGGGTTAGGTGGATCAAGTTTGCAGATGCGGTCACACGAACAGGCGTCAAAATTAATATAGAACACATAGAAGGGAAACATAATACCCTTGCTGATTCTCTCTCAAGACTTGTTAACCTTTGTTTTGCAGAATGCACAAGAGAAATAAAGCAATTAGCAGCAGCAGCTCTTTACTCAATGGAGGAAGTTCTACAGTCCCCCTATGCCTTTCAGAAGAATATGAAGATCACTTGCGAAGAAATCATGAAGATTTCCAACCACTTTCAAGAATCTTCACAAAAGCTATCTTTACACATGAAGAACCAGGAGCACTATACAGACATTACCAGCTCAAAGCCAATCAAGCCCCAATCAGAATGGATAAATCTAATGCATGGAGGACAGTCGCCCAAGACATTGAAATTTCAGCAGCAAAAGAAGCAGTCAAAGCCATGCGAAGCCTACAATGTAAGACCCAAATCTGCTTTGGAAAATCCACTAAAGATAACCACTGGTCCGACCAAAGAGAAGATGTCAGAATTCAAAACAAAGAAGCCATAAGAATCCTCATTGAACTGGAAGCCCTTGCACAACGACTGGGCCGCAACAACATCTAAGCCCAAAGAAGTCCAAGCCAACAACCCAAAAGATAACAAGTGTCGCTATAACAAGAAAAGATTTCTAGAAGATTACGACAGCAGTGACGATTCAATTTTTTTTGTGGACCCGGGATGTGATGATTATTGTCTGCAAGAGTTAAAATTGAATCGTCTCGTTCCGTGTTGTCCTGACGCTCGAAGAGCCCGCATATGATAAATATGTCGGCCATCTTTTATTATGTGAATTATTGTGTGCAAGTTTGTCAAAAGCCATCTAAAAGTTGGACCCTCTCCTTTGTCTACTTCTTATTTTCACGCGTTTTTAAAACGCCTTTGTCAAAAGTTTGAATAATCGATGGCCCTACTTCCTTATTATGTCTAAAGGAGTAGGTATGTATGAGTGATGTTTTTATTTTCCTATATATAGGCTTGTAAGTTTTAGTTGAGAGGCATCGAATCCCATACAATTCTCTCTCAACCCCTATAATATAAGATAATTAAGCTTCCACAGTTATAATAAAAAGGTGTGTTTAAGTATTTGTACTTTAAAGTTTTAGTTTTTGAGCTTTTGTACAAGATAAAAATTATGGGCAACATAATTTTCATCTATATTAAACTTCAACATTTTTTATAAAATCGTACGCATGTCAGAAGCATTGTAATATTGGGCGTGTTTTATTCGCATTTCGACGATTTTTTCATTTACATTTTTTTTTCTGAATGAATCGATAGATATGCGCTCTATATTTGGTAAACAAAGTTTGATATATAAAAGAAGTCGTAAATAGGTTAAAGTTTAGGGTGCGTTTTGGAAATCGTTTTTTTAAATATATATAGTATTAAACTTCAACGTTTTTTATGAAATCGTACGCATGTCAGTGCAATATTGGGCTCGTTTTGTTCGCAATTCGACGATCTTTTCAATGACATTTTTTTTCCGAATGAATCGATAGATATGCGCTTCATATTTGATAAATAAAGTTTTTTATATAAAGTAAATAGGTTAAATTTGAGGGTGCGTTTTGAAAATATATAATTTTTTTTATTTTTTTTACGTTGGGAAGGAATCGTGCGTTGGGGAAAATTTTATTCTAACAATGTGCGACTGTTTCCTGCTCTTTTATATAATTATATAATATATATAATTTACTGGGTACCATCCCCATTATAACAAAATAGAAAGAAATTGAAGAACAGGTGAAGCAATAAGCCAAAGTATTTTTAGCCTTTTGAAGTAAATGGCTAAGCTTAATCAAGTTTTGCACCTTCAAGCCTTGCAACACACTTTTAACCTCATAAGAGAATCAAGTGCCCGCACGTTGCGGCAAGGTTTGAAGCCTTGCATTTCGTCTTTAACATAACGAGCACTTACAGATTAAATGAAACTTTTGTACATCAGAAACGAACACGTACAACTAGACGTGACTTTTGTACCTCAAAGGATGAAATAAAGTATAAATGTTTAAATTTTATATCCAAAAAGAAAAGACTTTTAAACGGTATTCATCGATAGTGACATTTCCGTTGGAAAATGTTATATAGGGTCATATAGACCTTTTCAAGATAGGTATTGATATTACTCGATCTCTAATCAAGTATAGTAAGTAAGTCCCAATACCGTCTTCCACGGGTTATGGGTCCCAATACCGTCTTCCACAGTGTATGGGGGAGGTTGAGACGTAGTCAGCCCTACCCCTACCAAAGCCCTACCCCTACCAAAGGTAGAGAGGCTGCTTCCGGTTCTACCAAAGATAGAAAAGGACCTCCGGCCTTGTAGGGGGTGAGGATCGAACCCCTTACAAGGCCGGAGGTCCTTTTCTATCTTTGGTAGAACCGGAAGCAGCCTCTCTACCTTATAAAACAACTAAATAGGACCTCAAATGAGTATCATACAACATGGAACTTGAACTCCAAATCTAATAAACAAACACCCTTACACGTGTTCCTTCCGGATATAGAGGATTTCAGCAAGTCTTGGTTGAGGTTAAGATTATCGCTAAATTCAAAATTGTGAATTTCGGTATATGAAACTAGTTCTAAGATTTTTCAAGAACTCAAGTATTCTTCCCAGCCCACTTTTTCTAGCTTCTTTGTTTTTTCCAATACTGTATCTCTGGCGTCTTCTTGGAACTGCGCCATTCTGTAGAAACCAATTAAAATACGTATGTGTGTTAAGACCTGCTCTTCTGGGTTTAACTTGCATTCTTTTGTATGTGTGCACAAGCATTAGAGGTGGCAATTCAACCAGGTTACTTATAACTTGGTAGATTTGGGATATGTTTTATCTTGAACACTTTGTGCAATTTATTGCATAAAACCTCCATATTAAATATTCAAAGAATTAAGAATATTATTGAAATTTATTACATACTAACTATTTATATAAAAAATATAAGTTTTGGAGGTCAAGTGGTCAACTCAGCCTGCTATGACCTGTACTACAAGACTACCCGGTTTAACCCTTATCCAACCTGCCAATTTGCTACCTCTATTATGGGTGTTTTCACGTGTGTGAGATTAGGGATTGAAAAAAAGAAAACCTTGCTTGGAGGGCAGTATCAGCCACCCCTAACATTCTGACCGCCAACAAGCCTGCATTAGTGGCATTGTTTATTGCAACTGTTGCAACAGGAACACCTCTAGGCATCTGCACCACACAACAAAATCCCAGTTAGAGGGCATTCATATTTGAATATGTAAATTATTTAATCAAACAAAGAAGAATCTACTTGAACAAATGACACTATATTGCACTTAGATAATCAAAACGTTTTTTTATAAATGCCAGAATCCAATCCTGCTGCTTTTTGGTTTTATTTTATTTAAAAATTTGGAGAAGTAAAAAGAGAACAGGTTATTACTGATTAACATGTAAACACTCTCAAAATTCTAACATAAATGTTGCAAAATGTAAGGGTGTGCAATGGGTCAAAATAGATAAGTTTAAAGTACGGGTTGAAACAGGTAGGGTTGGGCCAACCTGCAAATACATTTGGTTTTATTTTTTTCTTTTCAAAATTCTACGAAGAGTATGTTAAGTATGATTTCAACTCGATAACATTTTTAACTTTATTTAATGAAGAAATGTAGAAGGACAAAGCATGTGACTACTCTTCAGTTGACTCTTAAACCATTGTGTTCTTAGTGAAAGTCTTTAGGGTAACCTATTTGACCCGTAAGATATAAAAACAGAACAAAACCCAAATTGGCCCATTAATAGGTTAATGAGTCGAACCACCTCTAATTTGCACGTGTGTACCTGCACGATAGAGAGAAGGGAGTCAAGGCCATCCAATGCAGAAGCACGTACAGGAACTCCAATCACGGGTAAGGGTGTCAATGCAGCTACCATGCCTAACCAAACGAAGTTTAGAGGTTAGTTAACTCATGCTCTTCATCTTACCATATTCTAAGCTTAAAACTGAAAAGGGCAGTGGACAGAAACCTGGCAAATGAGCTGCACCCCCAGCACCAGCAATAATGACCTGAATGCCTCGTTCTCGAGCAAATGTAGCATAAGAATACATCAATTCAGGTGTCCGGTGTGCTGACACTATTCTAACCTGCATCATACTCTATGTTTAAAGGTCTGATAGCATTTGATACAAGCCAACTCAAATGAGGTGGATCATGAATGACTACTAAAAGTGGCAAAATCAACCAATTTACTTATGGAAGGGAGTAAGGGACTTGGGAAACTCTTTTTTCCTAGCGTGCATTTTACTGCATACAGGAATTGTTTTATAGTTCAAATTTTACAGGAATTATTTTATTAATTCGTCAGAAAAAAAGGGGACAAAAAGTGTTTCAGGTCAATCCAGACCTGACCTGTTTCAAACAAAAAACACTTGTTTTGACCCGTTACCCATCTCACTCTACTCACCCATGGTGTCACCTCTAGTGATTATGTAAACCTAAAAGGATAACAAATAACCTCAGCAGACACACCAAAGTCGTCTAGAACTTTAGCAGCTTCTTTCATCACTGGAAGATCAGAATCAGAACCCATAATGATTCCAACACGTGGAGCAACTGTGTCAAGAAGATGACGACTTTATGAGAAAAGTATAACATACAGTAATTAGTTGAGACACTAAACACAGCTCAAGTGATCAAAGATATACTTTGGGGCTAAGCTAAATGATTGTGCGATATTAAATACTTGGATGATTAGTAACAATATAACGAGCAGTAGAAGATTGTTTGTATGTGCTTCTGTTGTCTGCAATAGTTTGTTAAATAAGGGGCAATTACTCGACACATAATAATTAACCTTAATAACAAGATGATATGTTAACTTTAACATTATAATCTGATTACTATGACTTCCATCATGCAAATCCAAAAACACCCTTAATTGTAATTATCAGATCAGCACTTTTGGAATATTCTCAAATTCAGCAATACATTAGACCTCTTTCTATCAATCACATGCCTTGCAAGGCCTGTTTCTAGTAAATCTTATTACATAGTCCATGGAATACATACCTGGAATATCCTCTGCACTTCCTTCTTTCAGAAATGATTTTACCCGTGCTTCCACAATGCCCATTGAAGGTCCAACAACGGTGATGTGACCCATCTTCCTTTGCTTTCGCATATCTGCAATGTCATGGATAATATGTTTTTAGTAATTGGCC
>BQNB010209746.1:0-10317 GCA_026074375.1 Tanacetum coccineum
CTACTCATCATATTTAATACTTATTAATACTTTCCATAAGTATTCAACCTTCCTAGTCAACACATTTAATATTATAAGGAAACAAAATCATTTGAATATCAATCCTGATCTTCATATCTTTGACCATATCCTCTACAATCTTCCATCTTTTGTAGAATCTTCATTATGTTGATTTAGTCCCTCTTGTTTCATTAGTTCAAATATTTTCTTATATAAGATGACACATATCCAAATGCTTCCTATCCAAGATCACATATTGCCCAAACAAACACAAGATGACTACTCCATAATCAAATAAGTAACAAAACACATAACATTCATCATGAATTTAGTAAAGATCATATTCAAAGGATAAACAAGATTTATACTAACTTCAAGAGCAAATGTTGATGATTTCACAAGTTTTCTTAACGAAAACTATATTATATTCAAAGTAAACCCGGAAACTATGAACAATTCTGTCACAATCACTTATAGATTCGAATTACACTTCAATGCTACTTCCTTGGATGGATTATAATCTAGAAATTGATGGTGGATAGTGGTGGTTTGAAGGGGTGTTTGGATCGTTGGTTTGTCAAGCCAAAATCACCAAAAACACCCACTCTAAGTGTTCTAAATGAATTGGAAGTTTGTGTGTGTAAGAGATATGGAATGAGGTGATTAGGGGCTGTATTTATAGGCTAAAAATGAGCAAAAGTACGCCACACATAGGGTGTTAATGCACTTAGCATTTAATTGCCTTTAATTCTCTCCACCACCTCAAAAGTGTGCCGCACTTTGGGTAAAACCGCCGCACTAGTGATAAGAGTTTGATTAACTCTTTCAATGCAGTTGAGAATAGAGAGAACGAATTTGGGCAACTCTCCAACTGCTAATATCAGGGGAAAAGGAGATGTGATTCACATCTGGAAAAGAGTTTAAGTTAGCCAACGCATTGTACGTGCCAGAGATTCATAGGAATCTTGTGTTTGGATGGTTACTTAATGAAATTGGCTTTCATCTTGTGTTTAAATCAAATAAAAATTGAGTTAACGAATAACATAATTTGAGTTCGTACGGGTTACGCCTTTAAAAATGTTGAAACTGAATGTATTTTCTAATGGTCATTTCAGTAAAATGAGTATGAATTCAGCTTATTTGATTGTTTAAATGTATGGCATGGCTGACTCAGATTTTGTTTTAAATTTTTAACTCAATATGTTGATCTAGTTAAACTAAATTGGATTACCATTTTTATTGACACGGGGGACTACAAAATTAAAATTGTGTTGAAGCCAAATTGTACAGATTGTTCTTTTCCTTTCTGATGTGGTGTTTTGTACAAGCTTTAAATTTATAATACTAGAAATACCGATTTTTACTAAAAAAATAACACGCGGAAGTATACAGTTCGTGCTATAGTATGGTCTATGGTCAAAGTCCAGGTCGTTCCACCGAGAATTGAAGTTTTCATGAGTTTGTAAATTAAGGGAGCATTAAGGTTAAAATAATTGTCCATTAAAATTATACATTGACATATATTGAATGTTGCAAAGAAAAGCAAATAAAGGGATGATTCAATCAAATGATTAAGGTATGTTTGTTTAGGCAATGATCACTTAGATAATGATGTGTTTGGCGATTAGTCGTTTATAAGATTTAGAAAATGTGTTATCACTAAGTTATTAAATCTTTCGCCTTTAAATTTGATCGAGTGGTTATATCGATTAAATAATAACAAATCCTTTCGGGCCCTTAATAAGTTATTATAAACCATTTTATAGGATGGATTGATAGTACACATATATAAGAAACCTTTTGGTTATTTTCTTATTAAATATGTTTTTTACTCCAATTCAATTAAACTACATTATCCAAACGCTCCATATCCAAGTATTCACTATATTTGCTACCAAACAAACACAAGATGACTACTCCCATGATCATTTAAGTAAAAACACAATTTTAACTTTCATCCATTGAATTCAGTAAATATCATATTCAAGGATAGACATGGATTTATTAACAACCTTCAGAGGCAAATGTTTGATGATTTTCACAAGTTTTCTCAAACAGATAACCTTTATTATATTCAAAGTAAACCCATAAACTATGAACAGTTCTGGTCACAATCAACTTATATATTGAATTACAATTCTATGTCATCGCAACTATCCTTTGAGAGTTTATATTATGGGAGATTGAGCGGTGGCGCATAGTGGTGGTTTGAAGGTGTGTTTGGATCCTTGGTTTGTCAAGACAAAATCACCAAAATCACCCACTCTAAGTGTTCTAAACGAATAGGAGGTTCTGAAGGTTGTGTGTCAATGGATATGGAATGAGGTGATTAGGAGAGTTGGTTTTTAGGCTAATAATGGGGCAAGAAGTGCGCCACACTAACTTATTTGTGCAGTCGCTGTGATAAGAGTTTGATTAACTCTTTCAATGCAGTTGAGAATGGAGAGAATGATTTTTGGGCAACTCCCTAACTGCTAATATTAGGGGAAAAAGAGATGTGATTTACATCTGGAAAAAGTCTAAGTTAACCAACGCGTTGTACGTGCTTGAGATTCATAGGAATCTTGTGTCCGGATGGTTGCTTAATTAATTGTGGCTTTCATCTTGTGTTTGAATCAAATAAAAATTGAGTTAATAAATAACATAATTTGAGTCCGTATGAGGTAGGCCTTTAAAAATGTTTAAACCGAATGTATTTTCTAATGGTCATTTTAGTAAATGAGTATGAATTTAGCTTATTTGATTCTTTAAATGTATGGCATGGCTGACTCGGACATGTTTTAAACTTTAACTCAATATGTTGTCTAATTAAACTAAATTAGATACCTACTTTTTGTATTGACACGGACTACAAATTTTAAAACTTGTGTTGAAGCCAAATTGACAAGATTGTCTTTTCTCTATGTTGAATAGAAAATAACTAAAGCCCTTGATATGATTCACATGGTTTTATGTGATTTGGAATTGATACCTACTACTTCATCATATTTTCTGATGGTGGTACAAAATATTGCTTTTTATACTTACTTGAGAGTAAGAATATAGACAAGATTGTTCTATATAAAGAAGTTGAGAATCAACTTATTATCGAAAAGAAGGTGGTTTGAAGTCATATCAGAGGTGAATATGTGTCTCCATTTCTAAATTTATGTGCTAAACTTAGAATAAGACACAAATTTATTACTCTTGACACTACAACATTAGAATTTTTGAAAGAAAAGAACCGTGCCTTAGAAGATATGGTTAATACCATGTTTGTAAGTCCTAGTTTAAGCCAAGGCATATAGGGAAAAGCGATTATATCAGCTACTTGTCTTTTAGATAAGATCCATTGTAAATAAAATAAGATAGTTCTTATGAACTATGGATGATAAAGAGACTATCTTATAATGATTTACAAATGTGGGGGATATCTAGCTAAGATATCTGTATTGAACCCCAAGGTTCAAAAGATTTGACCTAAAAGTATGAATTGCATATTCTTAGTATATGCTTATAATAGTAGTGCTTATGGTTTCTTTGTGTATGTTGATCTACACAAGGATACGATAATGGAATAAAGAAGTGCTTCCTTCTTTGAAAATATATTTCCTTGTTAACGAAGGAAATTGGAAGATCATCTAGAATAGATGACGAAGTTGTCCAAGATCAGAGACAACGCGATGACAATGATCTCCAAGATGAGAGACAAGATCAATTCAAGGAAAAAGAGGTTGAACATAGAAGAACCAAAGGGCAAGAACCGAGAAACCGTTTTGGCCCAATTTTGTTTCTTTTATGGTAGGAAATGAACATACTTCTTGTCGAGAAGTGATAACTTCCTCGGAAGGGCTTAATGGAAAGAAGCCACTAAAAGTGAAATAGATTCTATTTTACAAAAACATACTTGGGAGCTCGTGGGTTTACTTTCGGGTTGTAAACCACTAGGCTATAAATGGATCTTCAAAAAAAAGATAAAAGCTGATGGCACCATTGACAAGTACAAAGCAAGATTGGTAATCAAAGGATTTAGACAACTAGGAAAAAGTACTATACATGAACCAACCTGAGGGTTTTATGGCTCCTAGACAGAGAGGAAAATTTGTAGGCTTGTTAAGTCATTATATGGCTTAAGGAAAGCTCCCAAACAAGGACATCAATTTTCACCATATCTGTAACCCTTGCCCTTTTTGTGCTTCGAATATTCTAATTTGGTCCTTCGACTATTTGACGTTTGTTAGTTTATTCAGAAATTATACCGTGTTGACGGTGGTGAATTTATGAGATTCGAGATGTTTCATGGTTTATTGTGTATAATAATCCTTTTCAGAGGGTATTATTATGTTATGTAAGTTTTGGGTGGTTGACCGGTGAATTTTGAGAAATGCCGAAAAACGAGTCCCGACACGACCGATAATGTCCAAAATGAGTTTTTAGGGAATAAAACGTGGAAATATGTCAAGTGAATACTCTAAGTTATTAGATAAGTATTTTTAAGGTGAATAAAAATGCTAAGTAACTTCGGGAAATGTTTTGCGAGCACGGTTTTTGAGTTTTAAGTGAAATTGACCCAAAAACGAAGACAGCCGAGGCCTTGGATGCCTTGGCCGGTTCTAGACATAGGAAAGGGAACAAGATGGCATGTTTTTAGCTTTTGTTTCATCTTTTAGTAACATTTTAAATTGTGTGTTCTGTCATACAATGCTCATTTCATTTCATTGTTTCAAAAAAATAAACTCTTCACATCTCTTCTCTTTCTTTCTCCCTTGTGTGTCTGATCTAAGACACTCACACACTTACTATTTTGAAATTTGATAAAAAAAAACATGAGACTTTGGGTACTTCCAGGTTGATTCTAGTGCACGGATTAGCATTTAAACAACGTTTGAGCTGTTCGGTTCGCGTCTAAATATATTTTGAAGACCATTTTTGAAGTCTTTCAAATTTATTTTTAACTTGTCATTTTGTGTAGTTAATGATGCATAGATGATAGTTGTACAAGTTGATCGTTGTAAAAATCAAAATTTGAAAACGAAATGAATGGAAAAAGGGGTATTGTTTTGTGTCGAACTCAAGAAAAGGGACCAAGGAGTTTTGTAGTTTTAATTAGTCGTGGCGTAATGGTTAGAAAGAGAGATTATGTTGCTATGTGGGATTAGTTCGAGATTGGATTATTGGCTTATTTTCATGCAATTCGTGGCTTATTGATACGTTCTCAAAGTATATACGTAATAAATATCCTAAGTATATAAAAATTACAAAACTACTCTTGAGGACAAAGGTCAGTAAGTAAATCTTACAAAAAAGTCGACTCTGCGTTTAACCGGTAATTGTGATTACCGGGCCCCGTTTTCCCAAAAGACTTATTGAAATTGAGACTCATCGTTTGTTATTTGGGACATGACTTGAAGTGGTTCAAACTTTTTGGATTAATTTTTAAAATCTACAATTATAAAGACAATTTAAGCAAGCAGAAATATTAGATTAATAGAGCAATTAAATTCAAATAACGGTAATTTTAATTAAGAAAACGTGACAAAATAAGCAAAGATACTAAATTAAACCCTAATGTTTTTTTTCTAAACTTTTTATATCCTAATGACTATTAAAATTAAAAGCTACTGGAAATTCTAAAACCGTGAGTATTTAAGCTAAGAGAGACGAAGAAACGAGACCGTGAATAATGAAACCGTTCTTTTTAAAAAGTAGAATGTCAAATATTAACCCTAGAAAGCGAATTTCAAACCTAAGCCTAGATATGATAAAGAAAATTTTATAAAAAAGAAAATTATTTTTTTTTGATTTTTTTTCTATTTTTTTTGATTTTTTAAAGTTTTAACTAAATTAATTCACAAATAGATATACATTTAGCGAAAAATCTAATTTTTTTTAAAAAATAGCTTTGATAAAACAAGTATGGCAGGAAAAAAAAAGAAATCCTAAAAATTTGGGCTAACTCAATACGCCAGGAAAAATCAAAATACACTCGACGTGCTTATTATAAATATAAAAAAAAAAAAAATCTAAAAAGGGTAAAAGGTTTGATGTGTGCAACTTGGACGTAAATAGTCTCCCAAGGGCACGTTGGTGTGGGGTGTAGTGTGTTGATAGAGGCTGATATAAGGGTGATTTTGAGACTAGGTTGAGGTCGGGGGTTCGAGTCTTGCTCACCCCCGACTTCCTTGGTTTCCCCTTTTTTTTATTTTTGCAAAAACTTAAAAAACAAAGTTGTAAAACAGATAAAAATAAGCCATTTTTGTGAAAACAACTTTTTTAAAAGTCACTAATAAACTAGAAATCAGCTTAAAATTCAGACAGAAAAACTTGGCTTCTTTTTGGGCTTTTTTTTAAACTTATGCATCTAATAAGCTAAGGCCTAGTGAAATAAGCTAAGTCTACCATTTAACTAACCTAATAAGCTAGAATGAACTAACTTTGAGCAAAAACTAATAGCTATAAGCTGAAAATCCAAATTAGCTCTTAATCTAAAACTGCATACCAAACAGCCTAAATGCTAACTTTGAGCTTAATTTTAAGCACACAAACGGATCCTTATGTAAATAAGCTCTATACCTACTTAAACTATGACCAATAAGCTACTTGAAACAGCTTTTTAAAATCATTTTGAAACTCAAATTCAATAAGCCAGAAATTAGCTTAAAACTTGGCAGATTATACTAAAAGGACTTTTTAACTTTTTTTGAAATAAACTAATTAAGCTAGAAAACTAAATGAGCTGAAAATAGTTCCAATTTAGCTACTAGCACCCTAAGACTAACCTATTAAGCTAATATAATCAAAAAAATGAGCACTAATAATAAGCTGGAATCATGAAAAAGCACTTGGTATAAAACTGTGTACCAAACAGACTAAACCAGCAACTTTGGGCTTAATTTTAACTAGGTAAAAGGATCCTTATGATGAAATGACTTGAACTAGCATAAATCTCGACCTCAAAAGTACTGGAAACAGCTTTTGAAAAACAGTTTGAAAATCAAAATGCTTAAGAAAAAGCTAGCTGAAAAGGGACTTATTGACTCAGTATATGTTGAGTTTTTCTTTTTGGCTTTAAAAGACAAATGCTAGTTTGGAGCTAACTATACCGGATGACTAATAAGCAATTTAACCTAAAATAGCTCAACAAATTAAAATGTTACCTACAAAGCTACTTACATACTAAATATCGAAGCTAACAACTATTTAACCTATCTTGAATTGTAGCTAGAAATTGGCCATTAAGGGCCTTAATACTTGGATGGATCTAGTGACACCTTTTATAGACGAAATTCGTAACCAAGATGTGCAGGCTTAAAAACTTTGATTCTTACTATTAAAAACTCATAACAAGAGCAAATAACCACAAGAAACATTCAAAAGCTCAAAAGCTTATGGGCTTGAGCACAATGTCTCAGATTAACACAATCAACTATCAACCTAAAAGAATCCTTATTAAACCAAACAAAGACCTTAAAACCTTGCTATATAAACATTAAAATGAGATTTAAACTTGTTTAAAAGAGCCAAAAGGTTATGGACAGTACTAACTTTAGTTAGTACTGTCATTTACTAAACACCCCCTTAAATTGTTCAATCCCATCTTTTTAAGATTATGATGATGAATAAAAAATAAGCCTTTAAATCTCAATATACCAGTGAAGAGATGCATTCTGAGAGGATACTAATAAAGATTTAAGCAAACAAATCTGTAGAACTTTAAAACTACAGTTATGCTACTATTTTTGGGTTTTTTCACTGTTTTATAGAAATAACAAGTAAACTATGATTTTAATCTAACAATCTAACATATTAAGCATAAAACAATTATAATAGCAAATGAAGCAAAATAAAACAACAATAAGCAGAAAATAAGCACAATTAGTATAATTGCAATTTAAGAGCTAGAAAAGGAAATAAATCTATATTATATGCCCTTCTGCCTGCTAAACAAGGCTTTCCAAATGCTCTTATGAGCTATCAACAAGCTCCAGCTTATAGGTCCTGGAAACCCATCCAAATTTGGTTTCCCTTCCATTAATAAGTTGTGTTATGTTTAAGGGTGGATTTCGAGAGTTATTAGCTTTCATTTAAGCTTTAAAAGTGCTTAAATGAGAATGTAGAATAGCTTAAGTTATGATTTAGACAGAATGTATTAAGAGCTTATTAAGTTTTATTAAACCATTTCACTTGTTATTGCAGATTAAGTAAAGACAATTGAAATACAAGATTAAAAGTAAGATGCAAATTTTATTAATGAAAACTGAATTACAAAGCTTTTAATGAAAATTACAAGAGTTTAAACTACCATAAGCTAGAAATTCAATAAGCTACACTACGTTTACACTAAAGCTACACTCGACATCCTTTGTGAGTGAGAGAGGTCTTCTATTTATAGGCTTGAGAGAAGCTTCTAGGTCTTCTTTACACGCTCCTCTTGGATTTGATCTCTGCCATTGAATCCTTTCAATCATTGGATCCCTTCTCTAAGCCGTTAGATCAAAGATGTGATCACACGGATTGCCAGTGTGGCATTCCTTGTGTCAGAGCCTTGTGCTTCTTTTGGCTTGGTTTTAGTGTAAATTCCCACCTCTTGATGTGTTTCTTTTGAGCCCCGCGTGTCATTCTCTTGAGCTAGCTTGTCCAATCAATAGCTTTGAGTGACGTTTCATTGCTGAGATGGCAGCTTAGTACTTGGAATCTTCTAGCCACGTAGTTAATTAAAATTTACCGTTTGTTTTTTATGCAGGGTAAAACGAGAGAGATGATGAATAGTAAGAAACAGCTTTTCCCGTGCTCTTTTCTTTTCTTTTTATATCATTGTTTGACCCGGGGGTGTGGGTGTTGACTTGGGCTCGGGTAAAAGGATTGGGCCACGGTTTTATTAAAAAGGAATGGGCCGGTTAAATGGTTTTAAGGGTAAATGGTTTATAGTTAGGTAGATAACGACCGTTAGTCTTTTAAATAAAAAGACTAACGGTGTTAGGGTTTTAAGGACTTTTTGTTAATTTGGTTTAACATTAAGGCTCATTTGGGTATTTTGAGGGTTTTGGTATTTTGTGGGTTGACCAGAGTTGACTTTGTTGACCTTTTTGCTAGAAACTTTCGGCTCTTGTGCACTCTATCCGTTCCCGTGTCCGTGTTTGTCCGGTTTTGACCGTTTTCTTGTGATTTTTGCATTATCCGTACCTACACATTCACAAACAACAAAATACACAAATACAAGCATATTTTTGCACATTTTGATCATTTAAGGGCCATTTTTGGTATAATAAAGATATGTGATTTCTCACATATCAAAATTCCCCAAACTAAGTGATTGTCGTGTCCTCACGCAATGTTATATGCTCTAAAACCAAATACCTCAAAACCTCCCCAAACTAATCCTTTAAGAAGTAGTAAAGTCTTTTGCGGGGAGAGTTAAGAAATCACAAGCTTTAAAACACCCCATTTTCCCATTTTTCAAAACTTTTTCCATTTTTTTAGCAACTACCTAAATTATTCCGACTTTCGTTATTTCCATAACTGTTAGGGATCATAGAACAAGATGCATTTCGATCCGAGAATGCCCCAAAAAGGATAAATTCATCGTCCCCGACTTTTCACTTGCTCCAAACCAAGCTTAAAACGAAATCACCGCTAAATAACAGTAAAGATGCTAACACTGCTCATATTTGCAACTTGTGAACTTTTCACTCCCGATAATTATTATATCTTAGGTGAATGTGCTATTTTGAATTTCAACCATGGATCAACGTTTTGCAAAATTCTATGTTTTCATGTTCCACTCGAGAATAATGAGTTTGAAGGCGAGATCATCCCATGTAGCGACTTTCGTCTCGGCACATCCCAACCTTGAGGCTAAGTGACCAGGATTTTGACACCCCACAAAGACTAGTATCGGGACTCACGGACCTTAGGTTTCAAAAACTCTCAAGTTTCCCGTATATAAAAAACTTAAAATAGAATAGTCAAAATTCAAAAGCATAACATTTATTCAATTGTAACCTTCGACCTTTTAGAAGGCTGCAACATCGGTTATGAGCCGGCAAGATGCAGCAAACTTTTTATCAGTCTCGGATTTTTATTCTTACTACGGGCTTTCTTTAGAAGACTACCACATCGGTTGTGAGCCGGCAAGAGGCGGCAAACTTTTATCAGCCCACAGCTTTTATTATTATTATATATTTTATTTTTTTATCATTTTTTTATTAAATTTTGCTTAATTTTTTTTTACTTTATATAGAGAAGACTTCTTTTTAATAAATTCAAGTATAAGATTGAACTAAGACTAAAATTTTTGCTATATATTACATAAAAATTGTTGATTTAAGTTTAATTTCC
>BQNB010209748.1:0-10316 GCA_026074375.1 Tanacetum coccineum
GCTTATGCTTTTCCCATTTTCCCTCGAGGGTGCCGCCCAGATTTGGCTTGAGAAAGAACCCCCTCGATCGATTCTAACATGGGATGATTTTGTTTCAAAATTCATCAACAGATTCTTCCCTCCTTCCAAAACAACAAATCTTCGAAATGAAATCACGAGATTTCAACAACGATTTGATGAAACTTTCTACGAGACATGGGACCAATTCAATGATCTTCTTCGTGCATGCCTACGTCATGGATTTTCGAAATTACATCAACTCGATACTTTCTATAATGCTTTGAACTCTAATGATCAAGATTCGTTGAATTCCGCCGCGGGTGGTAACTTTTTAGATAAAATGCCCCGTGATTGCCTAAGAATCATTGAGAGCAAATCCAAAGTTCGTAATTCACGTAACAAACCGGTTTTTGCCAAAGTGAGTTCGAGCTCTTCTACCCTCGGTATTTCTCCCGATATTGCCGAACTTAAAGATATGGTGAAAGCCTTACTTCTCGATAAGAAAAACCAAACCCAAGCTCCCACTCTAGTAAAAGCGGTCGAGGAAAGTTGTGTTACTTATGATGGAGCTCATTCTTACCAAAATTGTCCCGCCACTGATGGAAATGTTTATCGTGACAATATTTAAGAATTTGTTTCCCAAGCCGTCGCTGTTAATTTCAATCAAGGAAATACCGGTTACCGAGCCCCGATTGCTAATCAAATTCGACCTCCTGGTTTTCCTCCCGTTCAACAAAACCAAGGAAATAACCAAAACCGTTACAACCAAAACCGGGGGACCAATTACAACCAAAGTCAAATTTATCGACCTCCGATTAATCAACCCCCGGTTCACCAAGCTCCACCTTACCAAGCTCCGGCTCCGCAAACACAAGGTGTGTCGAAGGATGATTTTCAAAATTACGTCAAAGCTAATGATGCAGTGATGAGAAATATGCAGAATCAGAATCAAAACTTGCAAAATCAAATGACCAATTTAACGGACATGCTTTCCAAATTCGTGAATTCCAATACCGCTTCTACTTTAGGTTCAGGGACACTCCCTAGTAATACCATTACTAACCCGAAGGTAGATTTGAAGGGTATTACCACCCGAAGCGGTGTTGCTTATCAAGGACCCACGATTCCTACTACTTCTTCTTCTCCTCCTAAAGTAGTGGAACGTGAAACCGAGGTGACAAAGGACACGGTGCCTCCTACTAATAACGGAAGTACCAAAGACGTCCAACCTCCGGTTGTCCAAGTTCAACCTCAAATGCCAAATTCTGAGTCCGTTGTTACTCCCGTTAGTGCTCCGATGCCTAACCCGAAACCGTCAATTCCGTATCCTTCGAGACGTAATGATGAAAGGCGCCGTGAAAAAGCTAACGACCAAATTGAGAAATTCTACAAAATCTTTAAAGATTTGAGTTTTGAAATTAGCCTCACGGATGCTTTGATTCTTATGCCAAAATTTGCCTCGACTCTTAAAGCCTTAATTGGAAACAAAGAAAAATTAAGTGAAATGGCTAGAACTCCTTTGAATGAGCATTGTTCGGCGGTTATCCTCAACAAGTTACCCAAAAAACTTGGAGACCCCGGCAAATTTCTCATACCGTGTGATTTTCCCGGAATGGATGAGTGCTTAGCCTTGGCCGATCTTGGCGCTAGCATAAATCTCATGCCATTATCCGTATGGAAAAAGCTTTCTCTTCCGGAGCTCACTCCTACTTGTATGACTCTTGAACTTGCAGACCGTTCGATTACCCAACCGATCGGTATCGCCGAAGATGTCTACCTAAAAGTAGGAAAGTTCAAATTCCCAGCCGACTTTGTAGTCGTAGACTTTGATTCCGATCCCCGAGTTCCTCTAATTTTTGGGAGATCCTTCTTAAAGACTGGATGTGCTTTGATTGATGTGTACGAAGGAGAATTAAATCTTCGTGTTGGCAAAGAAGCCGTTACATTCAATCTTGATCAAACTTTGAGATACTCCTCTAATTACAACGATATGACGACGAACCGAATCGACGTCATTGAAATGGCTTGTGAGGAGTATTCTCAAGAAGTTCTCGGTTTCTCAGATATGATCGCGAGTGGCAATCCCACTCCTTACTATGACCCGATCGTTTCTACCTCTTCTCCGACTCTCACTCCCTTCGGGGATAGTGATTTTATTCTCGAGGAAGTCGATGCTTTCCTCGCTCTTGAAGATGATCTAACTTTACCGGAAGTTGATGACTCTTACTATGACCCGACCAATCTTCTCTTCTTGAATAATTTCTTAATGATGATCCATCATCACCACCTCTCCCTCCACAAGAACTTAAAGTTGTTGAACCTAAAAACGAAAAATCTTCAATTGATGAACCACCCGAGGTCAAACTTAAGGACTTACCGCCTCATCTTGAATATGCATTTTTAGAGGGTACCGACAAATTACCCGTCATAATTGCTAAAGATTTGAAAGATGATGAGAAAGCCGCTCTCATAAAGGTTTTAAAGTCACACAAGCAAGCCATAGCTTGGAAATTATCCGACATCAAGGGTATTATCCCGGAATTTTGTACACACAAGATTTTAATGGAGGACGACTTTAAACCGGAGGTCCAACACCAAAGAAGGGTCAATCCTAAAATCTACGAGGTGATCAAAAAGGAGGTTCTTAAACTCCTTGATGCCGGATTGATTTACCCTATCTCGGATAGTCCTTCGGTGAGCCCCGTACATTGTGTGCCAAAAAAGGGTGGCTTTATCGTTGTTGAAAATAAGATAATAGGTTTAATTTCCTACTCGATTGTTTACGGGAGTACTGTGTATGCATTTGACTACCAAAAAAGTTAATGAGCCACCCGTAAAGATCACTTTCCATTTACCTTTTATGGGACCAAAGTGCATAAGAGACTAGCGGAAATGAATCCTATTGGTTTCAGTCTACGGTTTCTTCGGTTACCTTGCAAATTCCCATCTGGACCCTCAAAACCAGAACAGACCACATTCACGGTCCTTACTGGAACTTTTTCCTACCCCGCATGCCTTTCGGCTATGCAATGGCCCCCCCGCCACCGTGACACGTTTTCCAAAGAGAATGATGGCTATCTTTTCACATATGATCGAAAAAACGATGAAGTCTTTATGGACGACTACTCAGGTCCTTTGGGGAAATCAAATCGGAACTTGCCTCTCTTATTTGGACAAGATGCTTAAACGGTGTAAAGACACCAATCTTTGTCTAAATTGGGGAAAAGTCACTTTATGGTCAAGGAAGGAATTGTCCTTGGCCATAAGATTCCCAAGAACGGGATTGAGGTTGATAAGGCTAAAGTTGATGTTATTGCTAAGGCAACCTATCCCCACCACCTATCAAATGAAATTCGAGTTTTTCTTGGTCACGGTCCGGTTTTATCTTAGATTGATTTCAAGATTTCCCTCGAAAAATGCCTTGACCGATGACCCGTCTTCTTGAAAAAGATACTCCGTTCTTCTTCCTCGCAAAAGTGTATTGAAGCTTTTCAAACACTTAATAAAAAATTGACCGAAGCACCAATATTAGTTGCCCCCGATTAGGATGACTGAAGCACCAATATTAGTTGCCCCCGATTAGGACCTACCTTTTAAGCTGATGTGTGACACGAGTGATTTTGCAATAGGTGCGGTCTTGGGGCAACGTAAAACAAAACATTTCCAGCCTATACACTATGCAAGTAAGACCATGATGGATGCTCAAGCACATTACACTACGACGGAAAAAGAATTACTTGCCGTGGTGTATGCTTTCGAGAAATTCCGGCCTTACTTAGTCTTGTCAAAAAGCATAGTGTATACGGATCACTCGGCATTAAAATACCTTTTTAATAAGCAAGATGCTAAGCCGAGGTTGCTCCGGTGGGTTCTCCTCCTTCAAGAATTTGATATCATCATCCGTGATAAAAAAAAAGGAGCCGAGAACCTCGCGGCCGACCATTTGTCCTGATTAAGAATCCCCTCACAAAATATGCTCAATAAAAATGAATAAATGAAACGTTTTCCTCTCGAAACACTTATTATGGTATCTTTTGCGTGGTGATTCTTAGTACCCCCCCCATGATTGCCAATTTTGCTAATTACCAGTGCGGGGAACTGTTGTTTGTTAAAGGGATGTCGTTCCCAACAAAAGAACAAATTCTCAACAGACGTGTAGCATTACTTTTGGGACGACCTCCTTCTTTTAAAATCTGTGCGATCAAGCATTCGGACGGTGTTGTTCCACGGCCATGAAAGCCATTGAGTAATCTTAAAGGCTTGCAACATGGACCCACCGGGGACATCAGGGCCAACTACAACCGCCAAAATGGTGTTGACGCCGGTTTTATATTAAACCCAAAATTTATCGTGATGCCCATGACTTGGTCAAATCTTGTGACTCTTGTCAACGTCACGGGAAAATCTCGCAGAAAGATGAAATGCCCCAAAATGCCATCCAAGTCTGCGATATTTTTTACATTTGGGGTATCGATTTTATGGGGCCGTTCCCGTCTTCACGTGGGAACAAATATATACTCGTGGCGGTCGATTACTTATCTAAATGGGTCGAAGCGAAAGCGCTTCCACCAATGACGCCCGAGTTGTTGTTAAAATTTTAAAATCACTCTTTGCTCGGTTTGGAACTCCCCGCGCTATCATTAGTGATCGCGGTACGCACTTTTGCAATGACCAATTCGCAAAGGTCATGCTTAAGTATGGTGTCACTCACCGTCTTGCTACCATGTATCACCCACAACTTAAGTGGCAAGTAGAAGACTCCGAAACCGAGTTTTGAAAAGTATCTTGGAAAAGGACCGAAGGCGAGAACCGTGCCTCTTGGGTCCGTAAATAAGTAAATTAGATGACGCACTATGGGCCTTATGTAAAGCTTTCAAAACACCTATCGGGTGTACTCCTTACAAGCTCGTGTACGGAAATGCATGTCATCTACCGATCGAGCTCGAGCACAAAGCCTACTGGGCCTTGAAGCATGCAAACTTTGACCTTAAGTCCGCGGGTGATCACCAAAAAGTTCAACTCAATGAATTAAATGAACTTCAGGATCAAGCCTACAAGAACTCTTTGATTTACAAAGAGAAGACAAAGAGATACCACAACTCAAAAAATCAAGAACCAACCGCGTTTTCAAACGTTGGTGGACACGGTCCTTCTTTTAATTCTCGATTGATAGATTTGTTTGGGTAAACTAAAACCCATGTGGTCCGGACCGTTCACCGATGCCCAAAGTTTCCTTATGCACCAGTTGAATATCTCAATAACTAACAAAAAAAAAGAATAAAACAATAAACATATAAAAAAAAAGAACAAAAAAAAAAAAAAAACAAAAAAAAAACAAAAGCTCAACCCAAAAAAAAACAAAAAAAAATGAACTCGAAAACAAAAAAAACAAATGGTAATCTCAAAAAAAAAAAAAAACAAAACAAAAAAACTCAAAAAAAAAAAAAAAAAAAACAAAACAAAAAAAAAACAAAAAAAAAACAAAACAAAAACAAAAATAAAAAAAAAAAAAAAAAAAAAACTCAAAAGAAAACAAAAAAAAAAACAAAGCAAAAATCTCAAAAAAAAAAAAAAAAATAAATAAGGAACAATCAATAAAAAAAAACAAAAACAAAAACAAACTACAACACATAAGATAAAAAAGAAAAAAAAAAAAAAAAACCCAAACTAAAAAAAAAAAAAAAAAAAAGTCAAAAAAAACTCACAAACAAAAAGAAACAATATCTCAATAAAAAAAAAAAGCAAAAAACAAAAACAAAAATATCTCAAAAACTCAAAAAAAAACACATTTCAAGACAAAAAACAAAAAACTCAATCAAAAAAAATCTCAAAAAACTCAAAACAAAAAAAACAAAAAAAAAAACTCAAAAAACAAAAACAAAAATAATAAAGGTTGTACCGGCGGGCCAAATTTTAAAGGTGAACATCATAACTCAAGTCACACATTGGAGGGGACATACCACCGATGGTTGTCCCGGATCTCCAAACTCCCCAAGGACAACTAAATTCGGGGACGGGTCAAGCTTAGTGACTAAAACAAGCGCTTCGTGGGCACCCAGCTTTATCCTAATATAATAGTATAAAGAATAATGTGTTGTGAGGAGGCTCGCCTCTACCTTTCTCGTGTTTTGTGTTTTGTGTTATTGTCCAGGATTGGCCGGATTTTTGAAGCCTCTCGTGCTCGTGGTTTTGTCCTTCGTTCACTCGAGCTTCAAATCCTCAGCTTCATTTTGGGAATCCAATATCTAAATCTTATCAACTAACGTTTATCTATTAGCATAATTAATAAACGGCTTTAGATTTACGTAATACCATTCCTTAATCCATTGAGGAATAAGTTTAGTTCTAGTATGGGGGATCTATCGATTTGATTTTGACTACATCCATGTTTTCCGCGTAATCCCTCTTTTACCACTAAAATAAATATCCCAAAAAAATGAAAAAATTTCAAAAATTTCAAAAACAAAATAGTGTTTTGTCATAATTCTGACTTTCCTGCTGGGTAGAATAAGAATAAATTTTGACTCGATCCAGCGTGTTGAGCTCTAGCTTGTTCCTTAACTATTAGACTAAAGCCCCATTTTCGCGATCTTTTCACTAAAGATTATAAAAATTTGCAAAACAAAAAATAATTATATAGTTAAAGTATGAGTTGGAGAATGCTAAACAAGGATATATGGAAATCTTACAACTCATAAGTGTACTTTGTGGGTATTTCTCACCATTACTCCTAACCTGCTGAACTAATAAAATAACTGCTATTAAAATTAAACTTAAATCAACGATTTTTAAAGTATAGTCGATAACAATAATTTATTTAGTCTTAGTTCAAATTTATACTTAAATTTTCTAAAAAGAAATTTTCTCTATATCGTGGTAATATAAATTGTATTTTGTTTCAAAAAAAATGAAAAATGAGGTAATAATAATAATAATAAACTGTAGGCTAATAAAAGTTTACTGCATCTTGTCGGCTCACAACCGATGTTGCAGTCTTCTAAATAAGGCACATAAGTAATTATCTGAGACTGATAAAAGTTTGCTGCATCTTGCCGGCTCACAACCGATGTTGCAGCCTTCTAAAAGGTCAAGGATTTCCTTAGATGTATAATTATATTAAGTGTAATATTTGTGATTTAATAAATATAGGAAAATATCTTTTTCTTAAATTTAAATATGCTTTCGAACTAAGACTATTTCGTTTTAAGTTGTGATTTTTTCGAATTGTTTAACAGGAAGCCTAAGAGTTTTTGAAACCGAAGGTCCGTGAGTTCCGATACTATTCTCTGTGGGGTGTCAAAAGCCAATCTATAAAGAGAAAACAAAGAGGATCCATGACTCAAAGATCAAAAACCGCGTTTTCAACGTCGGTGATCAAGTCCTCCTCTTTAACTCTCTATTGAAGATATTCTCGGGCAAGTTGAAATCCCGTTGGTCCGGACCATTCACCATTACCCATGTCTTTCCATATGGCACCGTTGAGTTATCCTAAAACTCCAGACCAAATTTCAAGGTGAACGGTCATAGAATTAAGCACTACTTTGGAGGGGACGTACCAAAATTGGTTGTCCCAGATCTTCAAACCTTCCTCAAGGACAAATGAATTCGGGGATTGGGCAAGGCTTAGTGCACCCTAAAGAACGTTGTGGGAGGCACCCATGCTTATCCATTCTATCTTCTTTCTATTTGCTAATAAGTGTTTTTGTTGTTGTGAGGAGACTCGCCTCTTCCATTCTTGTTTGCTTGTGTTTTTGTGATGATTGTCCAGGATTTTTGAAGCCTCTCGTGCTCGCGGTTTTGTCCTTCGATCACAAGAGCTTCAAATCCTCAGCTTCATTTGGGAAATCCAAATATCCCTTAATCTAATCGACTAACGTTTATCTTTAAGCATACTTAATAAACGGCTTAGGATTTACGTAGAGACCCTTCTTAAAACATTAAGGACAATGTTTAATTCTAGTATGGGGGGATCTATCGATTTGATTGTGCCTGCAGTCGTTGTTTTCACGTAATCCCGTTTTTACCACCAAAATTTCAAAAAATGAAAAAAATTTAAATTTTTTCAAAAATAAAATAAGTGTTTTGTCACAATTTTGACTTTCCTACAGGGTGAATAAGGAATCATTTTTGACTTGATGAGCGTGTTGAGCTTCATAGCTTGTTCTTACTTTTAGGCTAAGCGCTTCGCGAAAATTCGCGAAGAACAAAACAATGATAGAGTTGATTATGAGTTGGATGCTAAACCAAGGATTAGTTGGAAATCTTAAGAGCTCATGTATGTAATTTGTGGCTTTTTCTCCCATAAGCTTCTAACCGGATTATTAATACGTGCTATTTTTGGAGACTAAACTTAAAATCAACAATTTTTTAAGGTATAATTATAGCAAAATATTTTAGTCTTAGTTCAAATTATACTGAATTTTCAAAAAGAAGTTCTTCTTTATATATATTTATTTTATAAATTTAATATATATATATATATATATATATATATATATATATATATATATATATATATATATATAAAATAAATAAATAAATAAATATGAAAAATGATGAAAAATGAAAAAATATAATAAATATAAGTTGTGGGCTGATAAAAGTTTGCTGCATCTTGCCGACTCACAACCGATGTTGCAGCCTTCTAAAGAAAGCCCATAGTAAGAATAATAATCCGAGACTGATAAAAGTTTGTTGCATCTTGCCGGCTCACAACCAATGTTGCAGCCTTCTAAAAGGTCGAGGGTTACAATTGCATCAATGTTATGTTTAATTTTAAGTGTGAATTAATAAATAGATCTCTTTTTGTTAAATTTAAATATGCTTTTGAACTTTGACTATTTCATTTTAAGTTTTTAAATAAGCTATGTATATACGGGAAACCTGAGAGTTTTTGAAACCTAAGGTCCGTGAGTCCCGATACTAGTCTCTGTGGGGTGTCAAAATCCTGGTCACTTAGCCGCAAGGTTGGGATGTGCCGAGATGAAAGTCGCTACATGGGATGATCTCGCCTTCAAACTTATTATTCTCGGGTGGAACGTGAAGCATAGAATTTTGCAAAAACGTTGATCCATGGTTGAAATTTAAATTAGCACATTCACCTAAGATATAATAATTGTCGGGAGTGAAAAGTTCACAAGTTGCAAAAATGAGTAGTGTTGGCATCTTAACTGATATTTAACTGTGATTTCGTTTTAAGCTTGGTTTGGAGCGAGTGAAAAGTCGAGGACGATGAATTTATCCTTTTTGGGGGCATTCTCAGATCGAAATGCATCTTGTTCTATGATCCCTAACGGTTATGAAAATAATAAAAGTCAAAATAGTTAGTTACTAATATTAAATAAAATGAAAAATATAATTTTTTTAGGAATAAGTGTATATCTTTAAAAGTGGTAAAAATGGGGCTTTTCGAAACTCTTGATTCTTTAATTCCCCTTGATGAACACTTAGCTACTTTTTGAGGTAATTAGTCGAGGGGGATTGAGATTCTTAGTTTTCTAAGTGCTTACTTATAGCATTACGTGAGGACACGCAATATCTTAGTATGGGGGATTTTGGTATGTTTTGACCTCTAAAAACGGACTTAAATGACTAAAAACGTACCAAAAATACATTGTATTTGTATATTTTACATTCGTATTATGCAGGAAATGGATATCCAAAGAAAAGGACAAAAATAGAAGCCAAATCGATAAAACCGAGCGTGAAAACGAAAAGAGCGTAAAGAAAAATCATGTCAAAGCCAAAAGTCAACAAAAAGTCAAAGTCAAATCAAGTCAAGGTCAACCACGGGAAGTGGAATTGGAAAGAGCATCGAAAACCGAACCCAAAAACCTAAATTATCAAAAGTGGGCCCACCCGTACCCACCTAGTGGGCCCGGGAAAGCCCACTTATACACTTATAAACCTTAAACCTTTCAACAAGGCCCAAAGTCCTTTTAAGCCATACCCGGCCCAAACACTAGCCCAAACCAACACCTGTTAACACCCCCTTATAACCCCGTTAACCACATCCCCTTTATTACACCCCCGTTAGTCCTTTAAGGACTAACGGTGCAAACAATTATAAACTTCAAGGACTAAAGTTGTACCACCATAGGACTATACTTGCAATACAATGTATAACTTTCGGGGACCTTTCCTGACATTATCCAAACTTCAAAATAACCCGGGAACAACTGTTCATCATCTCCCACACCAAACGGGTCTATGTCCTCACTACCCGTCAAATAACAAACAACACTATTCCCCTTTCTTCTCCACTTTGTCTACACACCCCACACCTTATCCCACCAATTGCCACCTTGGCAATCTCC
>BQNB010209749.1:0-10316 GCA_026074375.1 Tanacetum coccineum
GATCTAGGAGCAAGTATAAGCATTATGCCATACTCCTTATTCAAAAGATTAGGTCTTGGAAGTCTGAAACCAATTAAAATGACTATCGAAATGGCTGATAGATCCATGCAATCTCCAAAAGGGGTAAAAAAAATGTACTAGTGAAAATTAGTAAATTCGTGTTTCCCGTTGATTTCATCATTCTCGGCATCATGGAAGATGAAAATATCTCGATTATCCGAGGCAGGCCCATGTTGGAACCTGCTCATACAAAGATTGATGTTTACGGTAAAAATATCTCTTTAGGAGTTGGACAAGACCAAGTAGTTTTTAAAATTAATAAGAAAGAATCTCCTGCATCTATTTCTCCTATTTGCATTATAAACGAATTTGGTAAAACGCAAGAATTTGATAATTTAGTCACGAATGGCGAAAAGAAAGGGGACTTTAAAAGTTACTTATCACTCGAATACGGAAGTCAAGATATAATTTCTCTTTCACCATCAAAATCAGCTGAAATCAATGAAGATTCCAGTATGACACTCTGTGATTCTGACAAAAGAATAAGCATAGGATTGGAAGATTTTGTCGATATAGACGACTTGTGGGATGACCTAGACCCAGGTATTCTGACCAATGAAAAAGCTAAAACCGGATTTTTAAAAAGCGATGGTAGAATCCATCTACACAGCCCTGATAACTTACAACTCTCTTGCAAAATAGGATTTGTTAATTTTAACCTCTACTTCGAGCCACAAACCCCTTTCAACATAATATCCAGAAAATCCTATAACACCATCATGAAACATGAACTAATGTGGAACTTGCTAAAAATTTACATGTGTTCATAGGAAACCACCAATTCTTAGTTGATTTCATTATTCTCGAAAACATTAGTGAATTTGTGGAAAAGGGATTAACAGAAGTTCTATTTGGACGCCCTTTCAAAGAACAAATAGGGCTAGTTGAAGACCGGTCTAAAGGAACACTTTGGTTTAAAATCGGTAATGATAAAATGATATTTCATATTCCACGAGCCGAAAAAGCCTTTAGGAAACTAACTGTTAAACAACATAACTCAATGGGACCCCTGTTAAAAGTTAGTGACGAAGATAAGAAAAGAGGAATCCGTAAGCTTGAAAAAAGATTAAAGGATTCTTCAGAGGTTGCCTTAGTTTAGGAAACGAGTACAAATATGATCAGGAAGTTGTAGATTGGATTCAGGGATGTATTAACGACGAGATGACATAGAATGGACATGAGTCTAACTTAAAGACTCATTAATAAACAAAAGTGCTTGTCGGGAGATGACCCGTCCTTTATTAAATGAAATTTCCTTTTTGAACTAGTTGGTTTGCATGTTTCTTACTTTGTTTTGCTGGATCCAGTAACTAGGAGGCATTTATCGAGACCGGATCGACTCATAATCATGTGATAGCTCTACTGAATCTGCAGCAGTTACGGCGCAACAACTTAAGTTTACGCCGTAACCATTTCCGTTACAACGTAATCCATTTCACGGTTACGCCGTAACACTTTAAAAAAAACTTCAAATTTTTCATACCACATGATTACGGCGTAACCACCGGAGTTACGCCGTAACCTCCTTCTGAAAACCTCAAAATTTAAGTTTTAAATATGTCTAAACCTTGTATACGTAAATGGACTTTGTGGGTATGTTCTCTGGAAGCCCTCACGAGACTAAACTCGTCCACTTGGGCCACCAAGTGGTTTAAAAGGCTTGTTGCATATGCTAAATGCAACCGTGATTCCTACGAAAGTGAGTTAGGTTTGTATTTCCTGTACACTTCATAATTCTTGTAGAACGATTTTATGCTTTGGTTTGTTTTTGTGATCACAGGGGATAAAGAGCTTGCTCGAAGACGGAGATAATCTAAAGATTTCCGCCAAATTTCAAATCTCGAAGCAATGCTCAGGGAGTTTCTTGTCCTAATTCTACTCTTTCCTTTTTAGTTCATTTCCTTAATGTACAATAGGGACATTGTACAATTCAAGTGGGGGGATGGGAGTAGAATTAATACTTGACGTATGTTTTGCCTTTGATTTTCTAGTTTTCTTTGAAAATTATGCCAATTTTAAAATTTTTGACATGTTTTTCTTAAATAACTAGAATTAATCTTTGCCAAACGCATGTTACCTTTTATTATTACTTGGTGAGATTTAAGCCTAATATTCCATTTCCATCATATTATTCAAAAAAATCCATCAAAATATTGGTGTGCCGGTAGTATTATAGACTTTAGAACTTGGCATGTACATTATTTTAAGACCTAATTGATTAGCAGGAATATATAGTTTAAGAAGACAGCACTTAGGAAATCACCCAAATAGCCTGTATATGTGTGTTTATCGACTTGTTACACTGACTTGTCGACCTCCCATGGTAAACCCTTTTATTGCACTCATTATTAGTGCAAGATACCCCTAGATCACCCTTGTTTAGCCAATCTATGTTTTTACCCCATTATATATGTTTCGTTTCACCATTTCACCTTAGCCTACCTTGTATCTAATAGTTATCTTTTATTTTTGAAATTTTTGGCTTCTTAAGTCCATGGTTCGGGGAATAGGAAAAAAATTTAAATGCATTCCGTGGAAGACCAATAAGTTAGGCTCTACAAAGACCACCCTAAACAATCACTTTCGACATGTCATCTCAAATGGGGATTGCGTATTAATATAAATGCTGCAGGGCAAATAATAAAAAGATATAAAACTCATGTAGCATTTACATTATACAAAAAAGAGAAAGAGGGTGCAACTAAAAAACCACCCATGTGCAAAAGATATATAAAGATGGTCAAATTAATAATTATGAAGAATGAGCCTAGAACCTATTATTGCAACCAAGACATCTCAATATTATGAAGAATGGAGCTAGAAGCCAATTATAAACCAAGTATCCTAATACTTATGAAAAAATGGAGCTAAGCTAGCCCATTCTTGGAAGATCAGAATTTCGACTTAGGCTCTTGGCCCTATGGATTGGACAGGTAGCTAGTTATGACAACCTAGATACTATAGTACTATTTGTTTTTTTTCTGTTTTATATAAACGACCATAAATTTGGTGTATCCCATGTCTATCCTAAACCCCTTTATCACCCTTTAAAACCATATTACCCTTGTTGCCTTCAAGAATTATTTAGACCCTAATTCTAACTGGTGCAGATTTTGTACTTTCTAAGCTTATGATAGAATACATGTTATGACTATGCAAGTGAGCGATCACCTAGAAAATGAAACACTTAGACTAGTGGAGAGTTGAGTGACTTTTTATCCCCTTTTTGTGAGGTGTTCGGCTTTGATGTTTTTTAGCATAAGTGTTTTATAGATTCATTTCTTGAAATTATTCTCGAGAAATCTTTTTATGAAATGTTCTAACAGGTTCTACTTGAGGGCAAGCAGAAGTCAAGTGGGGGGATATTTGATAACATTAAATATTTAATACTTTTAGTGACAAAATACCCCCTATATTACCTGCAAATGTTTCACTAATACTTGAAAATGAGATATTTTCTATCATTTTGTTGTTTTTAGGTGAAATGCAGGAAAATAACAAGAAACATGGGAAAAGGGCTTAAAGTGTAATTATCTAAAGAATGTTACGGCGTAACACCAAAAATGGTTACACCGTAACATATATTAAGCAAGTCGGAAGATCAAAGACAACTTTACGGCGTAACACCATATCTAGTTACGCCGTAAACATGTATTTGGAAGAAAATACGCATCATGAAGTGAGAAAAGTTTGAAGTGTTGAGCACACAATTTTGAAACATTTTGAATAATCATTGAGAAATTCTTGAAAAATTATGCTCAAACACTACTTGAGAATCACACATTCATGTTTTGGATATATAAAATATTTATGAAGTGATGTACCCATAAACAATAACACATTGGTTTTTAAAAGCTCCTCCTCTAAAATAGATATCTGTCAAAGGATTTATTGAGGACGAAAGTGTTCAACACACAATTTTGAAAGATTTAAAAAAATCTTTTTGATAAACTCTTGAAATATTGTGTTCAACAATTTAGAAACCATTTTCTTGAGCTCTAAGACTTTGAATGTCATGATGAGTTAGCTCAAGTCCGAGAAGGTGTAAGCTTCTCGTTGTGAGGATAAATGTACATGAGTGCACACTTTCCTTTATTTGAAAAACGAGTTCTAATCCGAAATACTTAAAAGTCAAATGTTTTGAGCAAACTTGTGAAAGGTTTTTGAAAAGAATGCTCGAAATCAAGAAGATTTGTCTTCTTTTGAAGGTAAAGCGAACTGAAGTGTACACTTTCCTTTTATTTGAAAATTGAGTTGTGCATTGAAATGTACACAAGTCATTTTGATGAGCAAAATTTTGAAAGATTTTGAAAAAACCTTTTGATAAAAATTTTGAGTAAATTTCGCTCAAAAATAAGAAGATTTCTCTTCTTTTAAAGGTAAAGCGCACTGAAGCATACACTTCCCTTTTATTTGAAAACCGGGTTGTCATCTGACATTTAATAACAAACCATTAATTTGAAGCGCATGTTGTAATCTGAAGAAATTACAAGCCATTGTGATATCGAATTAGACAACAACCTTTGGAACCCAGTTAAGCATGGTGCTAACAGGTTTACCAAATTTCGAAAACCATTTGATGGTTGTGTCAATTCGATGCAAAGAAGTTGAATTCCAATGAGGACTAGAAACCGGTGTTTCATTTAAAAATAATGATCGTGGAATTAACGGAGATTTAAAATTCCTTTTGTTTTCCATTGATTATGAAAACTTGAATTTTTTGTGGAGTTTTAAATCTTGATGAAGAAGAAGATTTTCATCTATCGTTGAGAATCGGTGTTTCATTTTGTGAATTCATTTTTGAAATGAATGGAAATCTTCTACTGTTTGGATTTTCAAGTCAGGTTCATTCTTGTTTTGTAACGAAAGCATTTCTGAAGAATATTACAGCGTAACACCAAAAATGGTTACACCGTAACATATATTAAGCAAGTGCAAAGATCAAGGACAACTTTACGGCGTAACACCGTATCTATTTACCCGATAAACAGTATTTAGAAGGAATCTTTACCCAAGATAGAGGTTTACGGCGTAACACCCCTTATGGTTTTCGCCCGTAACCCATGAAGATCCACAAAAAGAAATGAAGTATCACGTACGTATGGAAATTATTGAAGGTTATTGGAGTAACGACAATACTGGTAAACGCCGGCAACAAATGCTTATTTATAGAATTGTTGTTGTAATAAGGTTACGGCGTAACACTTTATCATTTACGCCTAACAGTTCAATACTTAAAATAGAGGCCTGCATTCAAGCTATTCTGATATCAACTTCCCCTCCACTGCCCAATTGGACGGTGCGACAAAGCTTCCAACTATAAAGAATTTCACCTAGAGTCAAAGAGATCACACTTTATTTAATTGTATTTAATCATTCAAGACAATACTGTAAGAATTATGAGTTTTCAATCTATGATTACTTCTATTTCTTGTGTGTTTCTGTTATACCATGAAGCCGGCTTAAGCACTTAAAGTGCTGCCTAGTGATGTAGTTACTATTGTTATATTTTGTTTTCTCTGTTAATTTCTGGTTTTGTTAATATTCCTTGCTTAACGTGAACCTGGGTTTTGTAGTACGGGTGGTTTGAACCTTGCTTGAGCACCATTATTAGTTATCATGTCAATATGGGATTCCCAATCGGGTACTAGGGAGGATCTATGACTCCATCCCTAGTGTAGGAACTAACCGGTCTCCGCACTTATCACTCAATATACTTAAAAAGCACAGGAACTCTTTCAGAGGGGGTTAATAATCTGTATAGGTTATTAGATAAGTTTTAGGAATAGTTGGGATTAATCACTGCAACCTGGATATCCTACCTCCTATACGATTTGGACTGAGTCGGAATCGCGGGAAGTATAGGATAGACTAAATATACCTATTCAAGTCTATCGACCTTAGAAACCACTAATGAAACCATAGTTTAACATTGCACAGGAAAACATTTTCATAACAGTAGTAATGAAGTAACTAGGTTAGCACGTTTTCTCTCCTGATATCTCTAACTCTTTTAATTTTCAGTAATTAATTTTATTGTTATTTATTTCAAATCAATCCAAAAACCATTTTTAAAACGTGACATTTCAAATTAAAACTAATTACAACTTAGCTCTTGGGACGACCTCGGATTTACCATTCTATACTACCCACGATCGGGTTCCTATTTGTGTCCGTTAGTGCGTTGTCAGGTAGATCGAGTTTTATAAATTTAAAACTTGATAAATTAATATTTAAAAGAAAATACGCATCAAGTTTTTGGCGCCGTTGCCGGGGAGCTAAAAATTAGTAGTAATTTGAATTTTTGCAATTATGTCTTTTCTCACTTCAATCTATTCTCTAGGAAACATCATGGATGGAGTTGACATTGATAATCTCACCATTGAACAATATCTTAGGCTGACACAAGAAAGTCAGACACCTAAAAAGATTAAAGATATGACTATCGCCGAGTACTTGGAATACGAGAAAAAGGTGAATGAGAACCACATCAGCAATACTAAATCATACCTTCCAACCTATTTCGGCAAAAGTACACCAACCCATGACCCAATCCGGGAATTTGCTCACTACTTTGGTCCTAACCAACCAGGCACCGAGTCCGATTGTGATTCATAAGATATGGAGGAAGAGGTTGAATACATGACTGACGATGAAGTAGTCATGAGTGAGCAAGAGGAAAGTAACCATGGGTATACTCAGAACATTCAGCACTTAGAAGAAAAGGATGATGTTGACAAATGGTTGAACGCTGAGATAACAAAACACATGAGTATGCAGGGAGTAGAGAACATGAAGGATGCCTTAATTAGCATCATTAAGTCCATTAGACAGGAGATGAAAGATGATATCATGAAAAGGCAATTTGAAGCCTCGACAGCTAGTGTAAGTGATGAAGTATCTTCCATCGCCAGTAACGAAGTTGACAAAGAGGATGCCAACACTTCAAATACTGCACCCTGTCGGCTACCCAAGGAACTAAGCCCAGGAAGTTTTCTTCTTCCTTTCAATATTAATAACCATAATTTTTATGCTACTACCACATTAGATGCTAAGGATAATATCATGCCACAAAGAGTTTATGAATATCTAGGTTTAGATAAACTCAGAGGTACAAGCACCTTAGAAAATACGACAAGAACTAATGAGCCCTTAGGAACTATCAATATCTTGGTGAAATTTGGGGAGTTAGAATTTCCGTGTAATTTCATTATAAAAATGGCTGAAGATGTTATAATCTTAGGAAGACCCTCGAATCAACTCGTGCCCAATTCAAACAATTCAAATAAAGAACTAGATCATATGGTACTCCTAAACCATAGGATGAAATAGCAGGACCAAATAGTCTTTCACCCGGTAAAAGAGGATTAGTTAAGAGATGGCATGTATGCAAACCTATTCATGAACCTATGATGATGGAAGTGGTTAAGATTGTGGGATGTGGCCGACATGTTACCCTGACTCAAAATTCTGCTTTGGGTATAATAAAGTCTTTGGGGTAAACGAGCAGGGGACACTTAGGCAGTGGATATGTTTTTGTGATTATGAAAGACGAGATGTGAAATGGAGTTACATGGGATTTAATGACTTTCTTCAAATACGTTATGGACAACATAAAATCGATGATACAATACAGGAACGAAGGTATTACGAATGGGTAGCCCAAAACTATGAGTTTAGTAAACATCAGACCCTTACATTGACAAGCTTGAACGATCATTACCCTTACAATACAAACGATCCAATACCAACACCACAGGGACATCAGGAACAAGGAGAAAATAAGCCACAACCTATAAGGCCACGTCCATGCAATTATTCATTTGAGGAATGGCTGAAAATCAGGATAGGGCATAACAACCTACATGAATCCGACCGCGAATTTATATTCAACGAATGGATTCTTGATAGTTACGATGTTAAGGAAGAATATGCAAGGGAGATTGGTAACCCATATTCCAGGAGATTTGACGAATATAACAGGGACATTTATCAAATGAATACATTTTAAGCATATGAAAGAAAGGGTATGTTATGGACGATGTATGGGAAAATGTCAACAAAACTACAAGAAAACCAATGTAGCATGGCACGACGAGGGATCAGAGGAGGATGAAATGTGGCAAAGTGGAGATGAGAAGACCGACTACGATCCCCCTTACGTCAACGTTAAAACTTTTAAAGTAAAAAAATATTCTTTTAAAGGAGGACGTAGTTTTATATGCATTACTGATCGTGAGGATGAAGCCCTACCATTAGGACGTGTGAATGGAGCACGATTTAAAGCTATGATTAGGAAAGAACTAGAGGGCAATAAGTATGTTCATGAAGTAACATAGAAGGGGCATGAATCTAACTTAAAGACTCGTTAATAAACAAAAGTGCTTGTCGGGAGACAACCCGTCCTTTATTTAATGAAATTTCCTTTTGGCACTAGTTGGTTTGCATGTTTCTTACTTTGTTTTGCAGAATCCAGAAGCTAAGAGGCAATTATTGAGACCGGCTTGACTCATATTCATGTGGTAACCTTACTGAATCTACAGCAATTATGGCGTAATGAATTTAGTTTACATCGTAACCACTGTAGTTATAACGTAATCAATTTCATGGTTACGCCTTAAAACTTAAAATTTCTACCACTTGATTACGACGTAACCACCTGAGTTACGCCGTAACCTCCCTCTGAAATCTTAAAAATTTAAGTTTTAAACATGTCTAAACCTTGCATACGTAAATGGACTTTGTGGATATGTTCTCTAGAAACCCTCACGAGACTAAACTTGTCCACTTGGGCCACCAAGTGGTTTAAAAGGCTTGTTGCATATGCTAAATGCAACCGTGATTCCTACAAAAGTGAGTTAGGTTTGTATTTCCTGTACACTTCATAATTCTTGTAGAACGATTTTATGCTTTGGTTTGTTTTTGTGATCATAGGGGATAAAGAGCTTGCGGGAAGACGGAGATAATCTATAAGATTTCCGCCAAATTTCAAATCTCGAAGCAATGCTCAAGGAGTTTCTTGTCTTAATTCTACCCTTTCCTTTTTATTTCATTTGAGGGGATGGGAGTAGAGTTAATACTTGACGTATATTTTGCTTTTGATTTTGTAGTTTTCTTTAAAAATTATGCCAATTTTAAAATTTTTGACAAAATTTTCTTAAATAACTAGAATTAATCTTTGCCGAATGCACATTACCCTTTATTATTACTTGGTGAGATTTAAGCCTAATATTCCATTTCCATCATATTATTCAAAAATCCACCAAAATATTGAGTGTGCCGGTAGTATTGTAGACTTTAAAACTTGGCCTGTACATCATTTCGAGACCTAATTGATTAGCAGGAATAGATAGTTCAAGAAGGCAACACTTAGGAAATCACCCAAATAGCCTATATGTGTGTGTTTATCGACTTGTTACACTGACTTGTCGACCTCCCGTGATAAACCCTTTTGTTGCACTCATTATTAGTGTAAGATACCCCTAGATCACCCTTGTTAAACCAATCTATGTTTTTACCCAATGTTATATGTATCGTTACACCATTTTGCCTTAACCTACCTTATAGTCTATAGTTATTTTGTTTAGAAATTTTTGGCTACTTAAGTCCATGATTCGAGGGAATGGGAACAAAAATTTTATGCATTCGTGGAAGACCAATCAGTTATGATCTACAAAGACCCCATATATCATCACTTTCAACATTATTCATCTCAAGTGAGGGGTGTGCGTATAATATCAAATGCTGCAGGGGCAATAATAAAAAGTTATAAACTCCTGTAGCATTTGAATGTTTAAAAAGAAAGAAAATAGGGTACAACTAAAAACCACCCATGTGCTAAAGAATATAAAGATGGTGCAACTTAAGTAATTATGAAGAATGGATCTAGTAGCCTATTATTGCACCAAGACATCTCAATAATTATAAAGAATGGAGCTAGTAGCCTATTATTACACCAAGTCATCCCAATACTTATGAAGAATGAAGCTAGTAGCCCATTATTGAAGATTAGATTTTCAGACTTAGACTCTTGGACCTATGGATGGACAGTAGCTAGTTATGACAACCTTAGATTACTTTAGACTTAAAACTATATTACCCTTGTTGCCTTCGAGAATTATTTAGACCCTAATTCTAACTGGTGTGGATTTGTGTACTTTCTAAGCTTATGATAGAATACATGCTATGACTGTGCAATTGAGTGATCACCTCGAAAATGAAACACTTAGACTAGTGGAGAGTTGAGTGACTTTTTA
>BQNB010209751.1:0-10316 GCA_026074375.1 Tanacetum coccineum
TTCTAGTTTATTTTATGGGTGTAGGTTCAGAAGTAAAGCCTCGTTTAGTTGGAATGAATGGCTAAAAAATACATATCTTATTGTTTTGTAATTCTAGCTCATTGATAGTGTTTTCTTTAAAATAAAATCGCCGTTCAAAAAAAAATTAGTAACAAATACTATACTCGCCCCAACGACAAATACTCATTCAAATTCTGTGATTGTTAATAAAATACCCAGTGAAATAAAATAAATGCGTTGAATACAAGTCAGCCCCGCCGCAACGCGCGGGCATATTCTCACTTTCGCAAAAAATTATGGTAGCCGCAACGAGCAGGCTATCCGCGCGGGCACATTCCCACTTTCGTAAAAAAATTTGTCCCGCTGCAACGCACGTTGATATCCAAGTTAAGCACATTAGTTTTGGTCTGAACTAAATAAAAACTATTCAAGTGAAGCAAAATACATTAGATTTAGTTCAAGGTTTTATTAAAAATTCATCACATTGTATCCCTACAATAAAGAATTAGTTATTTACATTTTTCAAGATTATTATCTAAGTTACCCTCGATGTCTTTTCTTTTACCACCATCGAGTTAAATTACCCAGTATTTTTGTGTAACGAAAATAGTTTTTTTTAACCACAGCATGTCAGTAGCAATTTATATATATTACAAAGAGTATATTGTGGGCTTATTGGCCCAGTAAAAAAGAGCCTAAACCTTTAAAAAATTTAGCCCATGTGGCCCATTTCAAAGATTAGTAATAAAAAAAATTACAAAAAAGGCCACTCAAGTTTTTATTATTTACGATTTTTTTACATAAAATTTTTAAATAAAAATATACCGATAGAAATTACTCTGGATTACGAATAAAATGAGCCCAATATTGATATGTTCCAGACGTGAGTACGATTTTATAAAAAATGTCAAAGTTTAATATACGTTTTTAAAAAGAAAATATATATAAAAACTTTCAACAAACACATTCTACAAAATACTATGGAGCATATTTTAATTTTGTTCATTTGTGCACTCTGGACCAACAGCCTATATCCGGCCATATATAATGATCATTTGTTGGGCTTATACCCTTTTTTGCTTAATTATCCACGTGTTACTCACACAAAAAATATTTTAAAAAATGATACACTGTTTTATATTAAAAAATTACAAAAATGCAAGAATGTTGTGGGCTTATTGGCCCAGTAAGAAAGAGCCCAAAAGTTTAAAAAACTTATCCCATCTGGCCCATTTCAAAGATTAGTAAAAAATACAAAAAATGCCCCTCAAGTTTTTATTGTTTACGATTTTTTACATAAAAAATTTAAATAAAAAATATACCGACAAAAATGCATCTGGATTACGAATAAAATAAGCCCAATATTGATATGTTCCAGACGTGAGTACGATTTAATAAAAAAATGTTAAAGTTTAATATACGTTTTTAAAAAGAAAAAATATATAAAAAATTTCAACACACATATTCTACAATATACCATGGAGCATGTTTTAATTTTGTTCTTTTGTGCATTCTGGACCAACAGCCTATATTCTGGCCATATATCATGACTATTTGTTGGGCTTATACCTTTTTTTGCTTAATTATCCACATGTTTCTCACAAAAAAAATATTTTAAAAAGTGGTATACTGTTTTGTATCGGAAAAAATTAGTAACAAAAAAATTACAAAAATGGCCCTCAAATTCTCACTAATTACGACTTTTTTTATACAAGTTTTCTTTATCAATATGTAGCAAATATGTGGCGCACTTTTAATGAAAAATACAAGCCTTTAAATTACGACCAAAATGAGTCTAATATTGATACGCTTTAAACGTGCGTACGATTTTGTAAAAAATATTAAAGTTCAATACACGTTCTTATAAAAATATATATATAAATTTATGATAGTCTTTCTTTTAAGTTTCATAAACCGTGTTGCCCCCGCCGCAACGCGCGGACTAAATTTCAACTCGTTTTTAGAACAATTATCAAAGCATTATATATATATACTATAAATGGAATAAAACGACGCCGTTTTAAGTCGTTTTACGCCGGCGGAAAATCTTAGCCCAACAACGGCCCAAAGTAAAAAAAAACCTTTTTTTTGCCTAAATTAGAAAACGGATCATCAACTTTAAACTTTTTTTTAAACCCTAAACCCTCTAATGGCGGCCAATATTTTTTCATCCTTCTAATTCGTTCCCTAATCTAATTATGATCTTGATCCATTAAAACAATTGTGTTTATTGCTCTCTTATCATTGCTTTAACACTATTTTTTAGGATCTTGGTCGTTTTTTTGCATTAGGGTTTCCCCCCCAACCCCCCCCCCCCCCCACCCCCACCCACCCACCACCCACATTCACCGCCAGCCCCCCCCTCCACCCATACAACCTCATAGCCCCCCTCCCCTCCCCTCCATCACACTCTCCCCCTTCCTGTCAGTCCCTACTCCTCCCCCCCCCTCTCCACCCCCCCCCCCCGCCTAATCTAATTATGATCTTGATCTATGCTTTTTAAAAAACCAATTGTGTTTATTGCTCTTTCCCACCCCCCTTATCAATGCCCGATTTTACACTATTTTTTTTCGGAATCTTGGTGTTTTTTTGCTTTGGGGTTTCGTTTTTAAGATCTTTTGTTTCGCTAATTAGGGTTTTTAATCGGCGCGTCTGTTTGATTGATTACTTTTCGTTCATATCTTTGTCGATAAAACAATGATTGGAGCGTTAGTAAGACGTGGGCTTTTAATATATAACACTATACGCTTTCTGCAAAGGTTTTCGTCTTGGAGAGGGAAGGACGTTGTCCTATTGTTAATTTATTCGACTTGTATTTTAGGTGTGTTGTTCTGGTAAGTTGCGCAGGGTTGGTAATGGGTGATATAGAGAGGGAGTTAAAAGGGCTAAATTTGGAATGAAAACTTGATGTCTCTTTATGGTTTAATGGATCAAAGAGGGCGTGGCTCTATTCTGAGGGAGGGTTCTGCTTCCTATTTGGTGATAACCTAGTTGAATTTGGTCGTAATGTGATGGCATTACAAAGGGTTGATCTCTTATCTTGGCTCTTCTCCTCTGCTGCTACTGTCTTATATTACCCCCTCGAGGACCGTTATGACTATGAACCTTGTTTGCTGAGCCACTTTTGGAGTTCCATTAACAATCTCCGTTGGTGAACTGCACATGCTGATAAATGTTATGAAGTGGTAAACATGATGAGCTTATTATACGAGATGACTAAGGTGATCGTATTAGAATCCCTGTGGACTGTATTATGGTACTATATATAATTCAATTCAGGCTGACAGGAATGTCCCTATTCTTGAATGAATCCCCTCGATACACAATGCGTCAAGGGCTGTCCCATCAGGTTTAGCGCTCCTTATATGACCCTAATGTGATGATATTATGCTGGTATGGTTTCGCCTAGTGAATCCCCTATGTTCAGTCGGTAGACATCAATACCAACAGCTCATCATCATATGCAGGTAGCTGCAAGTACAAGTGCTAAGGACCAATAAAAGTTAACATTAGTATGGCTACTTTGAAACATTTCTAGCCTCCTTGTAAAGTTGTCCGAATAAGTGTTATGTACACGTTTGAACACACTTTATATGGACTACTTCTATTGGGAAAGGAAACTTTGCGTTCGGTTGTTAAATATTTATGCTAGAATAACTGGGCGATAAAAATGGTTGAAAATCGGATCATGGATGAATAATAAGGCTTCTTTTTCTTTAATCTCGATTCTCGGGCTGTGGTTTCTAGCCAAGCTGTCGTTTGGAGGGTGGTCATTGGGTTGTAGTAAGTCTCCGATTCATTTCAAAAAAATGGTTCGATGGACCCGACCAGGTTTGACTGTAAAGATTGCTAGTTTGTTATAAAATCTGATGTTCAAAAAAAAAGAATTGACTCGCTTCTGATATGGGTTAAACTACAAGATGTTTCCTATTCAAGTTTTTTTAAGAGGTTGGTATTTGTCTTGATCGCTACAATTTATTGGTACAAACAATGTCTATCGACCTTGATTCACCTACACATCAGTGTTCTGCTGTAATGATTCGTGGGGTAGGAGTAGTTTTGCTAGGTGCTTAATTGAGGTAAGTTTAGAGGTTAATCTTGTGGATGTTGTTACTATTGGCATTCCATCCCTTATTGGGGAGGATTTCACCAAAGAAACCATCCGTGTTGAATATGAATGGAGGCCGCCCAGGTGTGATGTATGCAAGATATTTGGTCATGTTCACGACCAATGTCCCAAAAAGGTGGTGACTCCCCCTATTGTCTAATTTATCCTATTGTTCTACTTCATACCGTTGAGCGTCCCATAATGATGGTTCCAAACGGTGGGTAAAAAGAGAAGTGAAAGGTAAATACTCCAAGTCTAATAACGCGGATGTCAGTTTGTTGCGTCCTTCGGTTGTCAACAAACTGTTAGATTATGAGCCAAGGCGGACTTACAACAACACCAAAGAATAGAGCTTACTAATAAGGGTAATGAATCTACTTCAGTCATCTTTGTTGAAGAATTGAGCCGGTAATTCTTTGAATAAAGATAATATCACCTCGTCAAATTCTTTTTCCGCCTTGAATGTTGAAGAAGAAGATGATGAAGAAGAAGTTGAAAATGTGTAATGAGGAAACAGCTCTAACTCATTTACAAAAACCAGTTGGAAGTTCTTTCTTGGCTCGTTGTGGTTAAGCTTGTTTTGTTAGAGTCCTTTTTCCCTCTAACTTTCTATTAGGTGTTTCCATAGTGTAAAGTGTTCTATGACATGTCATATGCCCACTGTTTTGTGGTGTTTATCAAGGTGTTTTAGGCTTGTGGTTTAATGTGGCATTTCAGCCACATTCCATTTGTACTTAACTGTTTCGGTTTTAATATACTTTACCGGGGTAACCCTTTACCAAAAAAAAACTATTTACGACTTTTTTATTTAATAAATTTTATTTATCAAATATATACCACATATCTACTGACTCGTTCAGATAAAAAAATACCCGCGGAATGATCTTCGAATTGTGAACAAAACGAGTCTAATATTGCAATGTTTCCGACATACGTACGATTTTATAAAAAATGTTGAAGTTTACTCTATATATATTTTTAGAAAAATATACTTTCAAAACACACATTAAACTATCTAATAACTTTAAAATAAACGATAGGGGTCAGAATCGTACAATTTTATGAAAGTTTTAATTATATAAATAACCTCTACTTTTTTGCAATGCTCAGTGAAATAAAATACATGTGTTGCATACAAGTCAGCACGGCCGCAACGCGCGTACACATTCACACTCAATATTCATTCGAAATCGATTCGTAAAAATATTTAAAAACATATTTAACATTCATATGTATATTTATATACATACTAAAAGTCGTTCTCTCGCACAAAAATTCAAGCCACGCCGTTTTCGTCTTTCAAGCTCCGTTAACGTTTAAGCACTTTAATAAGTAAATAATTTAGTATATGATTCCAGGTACATGTCAATATTCTCTATAAATATGATGCTATATTTTGTTAACCAATATAAGTACAAAATATATGCTACCAACAATCGACAAACACTCATTCACTCATTCAAATTCCTTGATTGTTAAAAAAATACTTAGTGAAATAAAAAACATGTGTTGCATACAAGTCAGCCCCGCCTCAACGCGTGGACACATTTCCACTCAATATTCATTCGAAACAGATTCAGGAAAAATTATGCCCCGCGGCAACGCGCAGGCTATGTAATCAAACTGCACAAAAATAAGCCCCCGCCGAAACGCGCGGTTGGTCTAGCTTTTATGCAATCAAAAATCTCCCTACGCTAAGCCTAAAAATAATAAAAAATAAAAATTAACGCCCCGCATCAACGCGCGAGCAATAATGCTTGTTTACACTATATTTTATTTGGGCCTAAACCACTAAATGACCAAATTGATCTACCCAAATCTTTTGAAACACTTTGGCCTTTCTTTTTAACCTTACTGAGATGTAAAAAAAAGGGTTCATGAACTGAACTGGAAAAAAACCGAAACCGGTTTTTGAAAAAACTTGTTTTTTTAACCGGTTTTTTTTTCAAACCGAACCGTCGTTTTGTAACGGTTTAACAGAAATCGACCAGACCGGTTTGTAAAGCGGGTAAAACCGATTTTTAACCGAACCGGGTACATAAAAACCGGTTAAACCGGTTGACTAACCGAACCGGTTAAGCATTTTCAATATGAAAAGAACGATTTTTAATCGAATCGGTATTAGTCAAAACTGGTTTGAACCGGTTTTAACTAAAACAGGTTCGGTTTTTAAAAAACCCGAAATGTTCACCTCGGATACATGGTGGGTACACCTATACCCATGGTTGTTAAATCTAAGAGGTTGTTTGTTATGGGCTTATGGAAATGTAGAATAAAAGACGAGGAATGGTTTTTAAATAACCATTTGGTTTTAAAACTTGAGTATGCTTGAAATAAAATGTTGAAGGAAACCCATTGAACTTATAGAAGGCAAGATAGGTGGGTTTTTAACTCAGTCAGATTATTTTCCTTTCTCTTTTTTATTAAGATTGTACTTTCTCACCAAAGGGTTTGTGTTCTAATGGTATCACATGTTGTGTGATAAGCTCCTCAATTAAATAGTTGTGGGTTCAAGTCTTGTTTAAGACATGTATGATAGTTTATGGTATAAAGGGGAGAGTCCCCTTTACCCAAAAAAATAATATTGTGAGATAGTTAAAATTATGGTTCAAAAAAAAGCTTGTACTTTTTCTCCAATTTGTAAATCCACTTGCCTGCTTTATTTTGTAACTTTTTTTCACCTCACATGATTTATAAGAAACCCATCCTAATGATTATTTTGATAGCTAAACTGACGAAACCAAACAATTGGTTTCAAAAGAGGTCCCAAGTTTGATTCCTGCTAGGTGCAAACAACTCTGAAGTGGCCACGCCAACCTCCTGAAAAGGGAGGGCTTTATCTGGTTTGAGTCTGTGTGGCGATGGGTTCAAACCCCGTGGATTAGTTAGCCTAAAGAGCGGAAACCATGGTTACAAAAAAAATCATATTTAGCCTTATATCCGATTTCATTGCACTCAATAACCAAACCTAATCCTATTGTGATTCTTGATAACAAACCAAATGGACCCTAAACCTTTGTAAAATGGATACTTGGTACCATGGTTGTTAAGATCCCGATCCTGATCTTAGGATCTTACGATTTTACGATACTACAAAGCAAAAATGATCTGGATCTTACATAAGATCTTTGCAAGGTTAAGATCTTATGGGATCCCGATCTTAACCATAGGATCTTAAGATCTAATCCGAACCGAATTTACTTTTCTCGAACTACCAACTAAAAAAACTACAAATTTATGGATTGTGTTTTGTATAATTTTAAAAATGACATGTTAATCTTCTTAAACATTTCATAATTATAATTTATGAAAACATTTTTTTATGAAATATTCATCTAATTTTTTGTTTATAATATATAACAATTCATAGATTTGTAAAACAATGCAAAAACTATTAAGAAAATGACATTATTGTAGGATCTTAAGATCCCGATCCGATCTTCAATCTCGATCTTGCAAAGACGAAAACGATCCTAAGTAGGATTCCGATCTTAATAACCTTGCTTGGTACACCTATACCCATGGTTGTGGTTAAGATCTTGATTATGATCTTATGATCTTACGATTTTACGATACTGAAAAGCAAAACCGATCCGGATCTTACGTAGGATCTTTGCAAGCAAAGATCTTATAGGTTCTCAATCTTAAATTCTTAACCATATGACCTCAAGATCTAATCCGATATGATCTTACTTTTCTCAAACCACAAACTAAAAAACTACAAGTTTATGAATTATGCTTTGTACAATTTAAAAAAACAACATGTTAATTTTCTTAAATATTTTATAATCATAATTTCTGACAACATAAAACATTTATTTAATTTTTTGTGTATGATAAATAATAACCTGTAGATTTGTATAATATTATAACGACTATTAAGAAAATTACATTATAGTAAGATCTTAAGATCTCGATCCGATCTTATATCTCAATCTTGCAAATACAAAGACGATCTTGGATAGAATCTTAATCTTGAAAACCTCTCAAGTTCATTTTGAACATGAGAGGTAATGTTGTGCTTCTTGTGATTGTACATTTAAATTAAGATAACATAAATGTTTTGTAATGATTATTTTAATTCAAATATACACTCACAAAAAACACAACATTACTTCTCATGTTGAATGAACTTGAGACGATCCCAATCCTTTAAAAAATCATGTCCTCAACAATATGCAAAGTGCACATGATATCTACAATGCAAGTTCAAACAACTAAGATATGGGTTAATAAAATAGGATTTGAAATGCAAAATCTACGTATGATGATGTCTAACAAAACTTTAACATGATACGACATCCCCTAAAAATCGTGTTTTATTCAATAAAAGCATACATGTGCTTGGTGGTAGATATTAATATGGGCATAGCTTATACCCAACCTCGTGATGGGTCCGAACAATGCATATATATTTGGCAATCTTAATTAATTTCAAAACTCAAATCTAGCTTCAAATCAAACATAAGGCTGCCCCCAATAAGGCCTGTCGACCTTGTAATCGACTACCAAAGGAGTCGGTCCTCCTTATTGTGGGGATGTTGGTCGTCAAGATTTTGGGGATGTTAGTCGTATACACGATCGACTTTTTGGTTTGTGCTGTGTGTATGTTTATTGAATTAAAGTGTATTTTTGTGGAGTATGTTTTTTGTAGTGTAGGTCATTTTATTGTGGCTAAAAGGTCGCATGTATAACATTTCTGAATTTAAGATCAATATTTAAACCGAGCTCCAAATTTTATTTCTAATTTTTATGGAATTTATTATTTTTATTTTAGCTGTTTTAACGAAAATCGTCGTTTTAGCTAGTTACGAATCGTGCCTTTAATATTTATCCATTTTAACGTTTGAGAAATCAATAATTTTATATTTTAGCTTCGGGAGCTTATTTATTTTTTATTTTAATACTTTTCGACTTTTATCCGCGTTTGGCCGAAACCGCGTCAAAATAGTGTCTTTACAATTTTTAATATTTTAAATACGTGTTTTAAAAACAAATATTGTGGTATAAATGTTTAAAATATATATATATAATTTATAACATAACATATAAACCAAACATCCCTTTATTATATTTTTACTCCTACTAAATCTTAAAACAAACACACCCTTATATTTGTATTTCCTCTAACAAAACCAAAAACCAAACACTCCTTAATTTTTTTTATACAACCCAAGCCCAACACATACCAAGCCCACACTTACAATTTGTTTTCTTTCTTTCTTGTTATAAACCCAAGCCCAAACCCAAACCCAAACCCAAACCCATTCTCTTCTTTTCTTTTATATATAAGCCGAAACACAACACACACAGATACATATACAATGTTAATTTTTTTTTACACCCACCATCGCCCACCACAAAACTTCAATTCTTGATTCCTAAAATCCATTCCATCTAATCTCAAATCATTCCTACATAAACCCCCATCATCATTTTCAATTAAAATTCACCATGCATGATTTCTATTAAATTCTTGATTTTCCAAGATTTGTGATTTTAGGTTTTTAGTTTAATTAAGGGTGATCAAAGTAACAAGGGTTGGATTATAAGTGTTTAATCAAGTTTTGGTGCAACAAAAATCGGTTCGGAACAATGTTTTTGAGGGGTGTGATGTTCGGCCAGAAATCAAACCCACAAGGGTTTGATAGTGTTGATTTTCCTTCTCTTGATTTCGCGTTGTAAACTTCTTATAATTCTTTTTGTATTGTTTAATCTTATATATACTTGCATATAGGTTGATTGTGCTTAGAATCCATGAAGTAGCTTGCATGTTGTGAATTTGAGGTTGTTGATGATTGAGATGAATTAGTGTGGGGATTAGGCGAGTATGTTGTAGTTTGTGTTGCGAATTGATGGTGGATTAAAGAGGTTGAAAGATACCTAATTTGGGCAGAAGGTTTGGGGTCGAATTTAGGTGAGTGGAAATTTTAAAATCTGAGATTAGGCTAGAAAATATGTTACAGGTTGTAAAGACGAATGTTTCGATATAAGAACCGAGTTTTAACTCTTAAAAACGAATATTTGGCGTCCGTTAGAAATTTGAAAAAGTGTAAATGTCAAATTCTACACTCGTCATTTTAGGTAGAATTTTGAGTCGACGTGCATGTACCATAACTTGGTCATTTTAAAAGCTTTTATTGGTATTCTGGTGCCTAAAACTAAATTCGTCGAACCTACTTTCCAATGGTTTAGGCATCATCGATTT
>BQNB010209752.1:0-10316 GCA_026074375.1 Tanacetum coccineum
TCCCATATTTATATAAATCCAATGTTAATCCACTTTTCAAACAACTCGCGTGTTTCAAATATAAATATATACATATATATATATTTATACAAGATCAAAAAGGAAACGATATAATAAATAATATATTTATTTAACCATTTTTTTTAAACCACCATTATATATATCCGGTTTATAATTTATAAATCTCGGTATATTTTTATTAGTCAATTTGTATTAACCCAACGCACCCTTACTTGGTCATACCAAAACGAAACACACCCTTGCGGCTACCATGAACCAAACAGCCCCTTCGGCTGTTAAACCCACAACCAAACGCTCTCGTCCAGCGAAACAACAAACCAAACACCCCTTGGGTGGCTGTCCCAGCCAAACGCACCCCTATAACAGCGGCAACCCACCAAACGCACCCCATGGTGGCGGCTGCTGCCCCTTTCGGCTGCCAACATCAAACCAAATGCTCCCAATCTGTGAGACAACGCCAAACGCACCCTATGCCTATGTTATATCACAAACCAACGCCCCTTTGTTGGTGGCTGATAAGCCAAACGTACCCACTATTGATGTCATAACAACCAAACGCGCCCTACACATTTTAACAACCAAACGCACCCTTACTGCATTATAACAGAAACCAATGCACCCTAAGGGCTGCCACGCAGTTCCAAACTCACCTTTGGTGCTGACCCGCAAACCAAAGGCACCCCTAGGTGCAAAACCTAAATCAAAACGCACCCTAACTGTGTTTATCAAAACCAAACACGCCCTTGCTCGCTGAAAACCAAACCGGACGCACCCTAAAGTTAACGAACCTAGATCCAATCACCCTTGAGCTGCTAATACGAAGAACAAACATCCCTTTGTGATTGTTATACCAAATGCACCCTTGTTGGTGCGGATACGAAACCAAACGCACCCTTAGGGGTGATTGTACAGCGAGGTGGTGGTGATGGTTACGATGGTGTGGAGGTGAAGATCGGCCGGTGGGGATGGTGGTGATGATGGTCGGCTATGAGAAGGGGGTGGCCATGGAGTGGAGATGATGTTATTGTGGAGATGCCAGCGGTGGAGAGTTGGCCGGAGCTGGTTGAGGTAGCGGCGTGGTTATTGATGCGAGATGGAGATGATGTCGAGGCTGGTGTAGATCGGAGTGGTGGGGTGGTTCTTGTGGTTGTGTCGAGTGGCGGCTGTTTTTAAGGTGGCCGGAAAGTTGGCCGGAAAACTATTCCGGCGGCGGCTGGCCAGAAGCGGCGCCGGATTTCCTTATGAGAGGAAGAGTGAGTATTTAGGGTTATATGTGTGTGAGTGGTGATGTTATATAAAAATGAGTAGAAAATTTATTAATTTTCTATTTATAGGAGAAACTTTTAAAATGAAGTTGCAAGTGGTAAATAGATGAGGGGAGATGGTGAAAATATTACCACAGGGACCATAAGTGTAAATTTTGGGAATTAACGGTTCGGGACACGTTTAAGCTACTTAACGGATGATTTAAAACACGAAAGTTGCGCCATTGTTTTTCAAATAGTTTTTCCTTCGAAAATGAGCATTTACACGACTATTATTTCAGAATTTTTTTGTAACATTTATTTAAAATGTTTATCATTTATTTGTGTACCACTGACAAACTTTGTCCGTAAAATGAAAGTTAATTTGAATAATTGCGTTTTTAACAAACGTTTTTTAATAACATGATAAATAATTTTATTAAATAAAAAAAATGATAATTAAATATGATTTAATTATTCTCGTGTCGGTACGCGTCGTGTGCGGCTTTAAAAACTTTGCGAGGGTATTTTAGTCATTTTCTGCTTGTTTTCGGGTCTCGGGCAGAACTAAAAAGTGGCCAGGAATGTCGTTTTACATCAAATTGCTTTAGAGTCCGAAGAATGAAAACGTGATTTAGCTGCTCGTTTTTGATAAATCAACTTAGGAATAACATATATCTCCTTTAAATATGTTCCGAAAAATTACCGGTTACGCGGTAATCGCTTTTATGTGACAATAAAAGACCAAAAGTTAAAAAGTCAAGTCAGACCCAAAAAGTCAAAAGATAAAATAGTCATTCAAAATTCCGAAAATTACCGGATGTTACAGTGTGTGTTTTTTTTAGTATTGTAATGTGTATTTGAATTTAATGAATGAAATAATTAGTTTGTTAAATAAATGAAATAAATGTTTAGGGGGTTTTATGAAAATAAAGAGGTGAATGGTGTTATTTGGTGTTATGATTAGGAGAGTGGTGTTGGTGTTGGTGTTATGCTGATGTGGCGCTGACGTGGCGGCAAAAAAATAGTGTTATGGTGTTGCTACACCTGGGGCTCTAAGAAATTTATCCATAAAGGATATTGATAGAAATAGTAACAAAGTTTGAGATCTGTTCCAATTTGGTACTCTTTTTTTTTGAACGGCAAAATTTTATAAACTAGCAAGGAGCTAGAAAAGAAATTACAAAGAATTCCAAAATCATTAAAGTTTCTAAACTGTTTCATTTTTGTGTAATTTTCATGTTAGAGTGACCTGAACGAAACACTTTTCAAACTTGGTTATTATTTTGTGGTTATTTTTTATGTTTAGTTGTGCATTAACAGGTTGTACATACAGTTGGTTGGAATTAGCTAAATTCAGAGGGTGAGTGTTTAAAATTAGTGTACAACATGTTTATGCATACATAAATACTTTGAGGTATCAAATTTGAGTTTTTTTTAAAGTTAAATGGTTTTTATAGTTAATATAAACTTTGAGTTTATCAAATTGAAACACTAATGAATATTAAGTAAAAAAGAAACGCACGCGCTACCTTCTGGAAATTGAATAAGTACACGTAGGTTTATCAAGACCAAGCATTATTGGTCGGCATTATTATTATTACTGTATTATTTTTTGAACTGAATTGGTCGGCATTATTGGCTAGCTCCCATTTTCAAATCACTTGACAAAGACTTCTTTACACAAAGTCAACCCCTCTCTCGATCTTGAGAGATGAAAGTGTCTGCAAGATTGTTGCGTCTCTTTGGCATTTTCTTTCTTGAAATCAGTATTATCCATGCAAATCATGACAACCCAATAAATTGTTCAAGGAGCCATCATGTGAGTGGAGCAATAGGTGGTCTAGTCGAAGAAAGCTCGCGTGTTGGGAGAGAACAAACGATCGCCATGGAGATGGCTATCAATGATTTCTGCAGTGCGACAAACAGTTCTTGTTCATGTCCAGTTTTACACCTCAAGGATTCCCAGGGAAGCTCGGCTCGATTAGTTTATGAAGGTATGCAAGCACTACATAAGTACTATGATCTAAAGCTGATTTAATATGAGTTTCCCATTAGTTTTCCTTACTGATTTTTATCAATTTAACACGTAAAGTTTTATAAAGATGTAACTGATACATATGTTAAGATCTAATGAGTAGTTTTCAAATTTCGGTTCACTTCAAGCGTTGGAAATTAAAGGAAGTTTTTATGATGATAAACTTTGTTTCTACGTAGCAATTGACCTTATTGAGAGCAAACAAGTTCAAGCAATCATCGGAACAATAAGCCCCCAAGAAGCCACTTTAGTTGCTGAATTTCATAAAACCACAAAGACAACTCCCATCATTTCTCTAATCACCACAGCCACGTTCTCACTTCCGCAGTTAGCAGCACAACCATCTTTTCTTGAAATGAGTCATGATGTTACGACCCATACATATGCAATGCATTGCCGCCATAGTTGGCCACTTTAGTTGGCCGAAGGTGATACCAATTTATGAAAATCATAGTACATTTGGCTCGAGTGATAATTTATTAATACCACTCTCTGATGCACTACAACAAGTCGGTTCAACTACCGCAGGACACTTAATATTCCCTCCCTTGCATTCTCAGTTAGACCCAAGCAGCTTTATTGAAGAAGAGTTAAAAAAACTCAAAATGAAGGAAAATAGGGTGTTCATACTCTTACAATCCTCTCTAAGATCATGTATCCTATTATTCAATAAAGCTAAGCAGTTGGGTATGATGGAGAAGGGTTATGTGTGGATCATTTCAGATAATATAGCAAGCCTTCTTGATTCTATTGACCAATCTCTAATTTCGAGCATGCAAGGTGTAATCGGGTTGAAAACTAATTACGGAGCCTCCAGCGACACATTTAAAGAATTCAAACTTAAGTTTTATAGGAACTTCCGAAGCAAATACCCAGATGAAGAAGAGTTTACAAAGCCTAGTATTTACGCACTAAGCACATATGATGCAACTTGGGCGGTTGTGAAGGCCATGCAAGTTTCCAAAGGATCAAGTTTATCAGAGGACTTTCTTGAAAGGATTTCACATTCCAGATTCAATGGCTTAAGCGGAGAGATAAGATTTAAAGATGGGAAACTTGCAAACCTTCCAAACTTTCGTATCATTAATGTGATTGGTGAAAGCTATAAAGACATTGGGTATTGGTCAGCAGAGTCTGGTTTCTCGAGTGATAAGTTTGGAAGGGGAAAGGCAAACCTTGGTTTGGTCTGTTGGCCTGGAAGCACTCATAAAATACCGACAGGTCAAGCATTGAGAAATCAATGGAAACCTTTGAAGACCCGTGTGCCTTCAAAAGATTTGTTCAATCAATTCAAAATTACTTATAATCCAGATGACAATGAAACTTATGTTACTGGTTTTCCGAAAGAAGTGTTTGATGCTTTCATGAAGCAACTTCCTTATTGGCATGGTGAAACTGAAAGATTTTTAATTGGTGATGAAATGGAGGACAAACATAAACCATTGAAGGTTGGTGTTCCCGCTGAAGCTGTTTTCAATCAATTTGTCTACGTTACTTATGATTCAGACAAGAATAAAACGTATGTGACTGGTTGGTTAATAGAATTGTTTGAAGCTCTTGTGAAGGAGCTCCCTTATCCGCTATCTTATATTTTGGTTCCTTACAAGGGCACATATGATGACTTGGTGGCTGAAGTTCATAATAAGGTATGTCTTTTCCAAATGTGTCATATATACATACATCACAAAATATTAATTATCTTGAGATGATAACAATGATCTGTATCACAAAATATACAGAACTTGGATGCCGCCGTTGGTGATATAGAGATAACTACAGACCGGTACACGTATGCTGAGTTTTCTCAGCCTTACATGGAGACAAGATTGGAAATGGTGGTTCCAGTAAAAAGAGATACTATGAAGGATGGCTTTATCTACCTCTATGTTTTTACAACAAAAATGTGGATTATCTTATTGTTAATGACAGTAGGCACAGTGTCAGTTGTCTGGTTTAATGAACATGTACATGGAAGTGAGGATTTTGAGGCTTCATCTACCTTTGAATATATAACAAAGATGCTTTGGTTCACTATCGCAATTTTGTCCTTATCACATAGTAAGTCACAGTTCTGGTTCTAATAACAAATCTTATAACACAAAACTGTGAATTTAGAACCAAATATGATTATGCCATACAACAAACAGCCACTACCTATATTTTTTCGAATTGAATTCTTTTTCATGAACCAATCTAAATCATTCTGAAATGCATGGAAAAGGGTTCGAGACATGTCACTTCTTGAGCCCTGCAAAGCAGAGAAATTTGGTGTAGTGCTATGTATGGGACTGTCATTTTCTAGTTTAAGTATCACAGAATCTGTTTATAACATAATTATGGCTTGATGTTGCAGGAGAATTGATTAAAAACAATTTATCTCGGTTGGTGTTGGCTGCATGGTTTTGTGTAAATACAATTGTTGCTATCTGTTACACCGCTACACTCTCTTCAATAATAACAGTTTCTAGATTTCACCCGTCCCTAGATCTTCACAACAACAATTATGTTGTTGGCTGCAATGGTAATTCTTTCGTCTGTCATCACCTCATGACTGTCTTGCATTTTAGCCCAAAGAATATAAGGCATATGAACTCCATTGAAGACTACCATGAAGCATTTAAGAAAGGGCAGATAGATGCGGCTTTCTTCGTATCTCCACACGCCAATGTCTTCCTTGCAAAGTATTGCCAGGGTTATGAAAAGTTTGGACCTAGCATCAAGCTTAGCGGCTTTGGTTTGGTAATACTCAAGTTCATATTTCAAAATCATTAATTAGCATTAACCTTCATGTTTACATTCTGTAAAAGTTCTCTTTTTTATTATATGTTAGGTGTTCCAAAAGGGTTCAACATTGGCGAGAGATATGTCAGAAGCAGTTCTCAAAGTAATACAGAATGGCAAGATTAATATTTTAGAGGAAAACATGCTGGGACCGTTTTCTAGGTGTTCACAATCGGCGCAAGAATCCAATGGTCCTAGCAGACTAGACCCGGAAGCTTTTATCGGATTGTTCATAGTTTCATGTTGCATTTCTGCTACTGTGTTCATCACCACATTGACACATCTAATAGTCAAACACAAGGACTTAATATGGAACTGGACACAATCAAACTTTATCAGAAGAAGAGTTGAGAAATGGTTGACATCATTACTAGAGATTAGAGTTGTCCATCTTGATCCTGGTGTAGAGCTAACGCCAAACCAATCAGCTGCATAGTACATCCCAAGAAGACGGAATCATGATGATCAGAAAGTATCCTTTAAGATCTTCTAAAGCCCTCAAGTTGCTTCGATAATGGCATTGTGATTGGTTTTATCTTTAAATTGTGGCTAGTTTGGTGTTTTCTAGTTTTCTAGGTGTTTTTTTGGTTTTACGACTATAATTCATACAGTTTGGTCTTTCAGTCGTAGTCGTAGTCGGTCAGAATCACGGTGGGAGTGTTCGGGTGCCTTTCTAAGTTGTTTTTACAAGTCTTCATAGTTTGGGGTTTGTATTTCTAGTTTTTTTTTTTTCTAATATATAATTGCCGTAAAAAAATCCTGTAAGATTTTATTGTTTGGATTGAGCATATCCACAAGTAGGGGTGAGCATATCGGACCGCATCGAAAAACCGGTTCGGACCGGACTGAATCAATTTTGGTCCGGTCTTCGGTTCACACTTTACCTCTTGTTCGGTCTTCGGTCCGGGTCGGTTCGGTCCAGTCTTACGTACAACTGACCAATAATGCCTTCTCGGTGATCGGACCTCCATACTAGACCTCCCCCCTCCCCCCCCCCCCCCCCCCCCCCCCCCACCCCCCCCCCCCTCCCCCCCCCCCCCCCACCCCCCCCCCCCCCCCCCCCCCCCCCCCCCCCCCCCCCCCCCCCCCCCCCCCCCCCCCCCCCCCCCCCCCCCCACCCCCCCCCCCCCCCCCCGATGTTCGGTCTTCGGTCCGGGTCGGTTCGGTCCAGTCTTACGTACAACTGACCAATAATGCCTTCTCGGATCGGACCGACCGGACAATCGGACCGAACACATTCGATCCGGTTATCGGTCCGTGGTAGGGGTGTTCAAAAAATCCGAGAAACCGACGAACCGAGCCGAACCGTTCAATCCGAAACCGAAAAAACCCTTTATCACGGTTCGGTTTTAGTTTTTATTTTTAGATATTCACGGTTAACCGAACCGAACCGTGTATAGCATACATGAAGGTTTTTAACTAAATATTCAAATAATTATACAAGTTATAATTATACTATTGCACTATTTTTATTGTATAATGATTTTTTTATTCTAATATTAACATTTCTAAACATCTATTTGTGAAAATTGAGTAATATGATCGTAATCTATAAACGTCGGATAATATTTTTTGTTAATATGCTATATATGAATATTTGAGTGCAATTAATTAATTATTGTAACGAAATAACTTTTATAAGACTTTTATCTATTCTATGTCATTTAATTTTACTAAAATGACATTTTGCGCTCTCAACCATGTTATTATTTATACGGTTAAACTAGATTAAGGTCTAAAATAGTTAACCGTGACCCGAACCGCGAGTAACCGCCCACTTCGGGTACCCGCATGTCCGGTTATCCGTCTTGTACATTTCAGTTTCGGGTAGTAAAATTAATTACCCGCCCCGCGATGGATAGTTTAAATCTTCCAACTATCCGAACCGAACCGACCCGACCCGTGTACACCCCTAGTCTGTGGTTTTGGGCTAAAACGGTCTCAGTCCGATCCGGTCCGGGTTTGACCCAACGCTCACCCTTAACAAATAATGTTGGTAGCTATTTAAAACTTTAAATAAGATTAAGGGTATGTTTGGCGAAATAGGCTGGGGCTGAGGCTGGGGCTTGTGTCGGGGCTGGAGCTTATATGGCTTATATTATAAGCCCAAATTGAAATTTGTATTTTTATAAACTTGTTTGGCAAATGGGCTGGGGCTTAGGCTTATTATTGCAAAATTACTAAAAATGACATAATTAAATGAGTTTTTGGTATATGTTTAATATTTTTGTGGGTAAATAAGTAATTTATGGTTCAAAAGCCACGGCTAAAGTTTTTAGCCCCTATTATGAGGTTTATTTTATAAGCCGGCTTATTTTAAAAGCCCTTTCATAAGCCCGCGTGACAAACATGACTTAGTTTATAAGCCGACTTATTTTAAAAGCCCAAGCCCCCGTAAGCCCCTAAAAGCATCAAACCAAACACAGGCTAAATCACACTATTTGTCTTGTGGTATGCGTTCAACGACGAGTTTCATATTTTAACAAACAAAAACACTATTCGTCCTTAAATATGAAACGTTATCTAGCTATGGATCCCCATCATAGTAGAGGATGTTCATTCGGGATTAGGCCCATGAGATTTCTGTTGATTGACTAACAGGGCGACGGGTACGAAGCCTATTCGGGAATCTTGACGCGAGCGGCGCTTACGATCTGAACGCCTCATCATTTTTGAAATTATTTTTAGGATTACCGGCTGAACAGATCCCACCATACATGACTCCTGCCCAAGCCAATTCATGACATTACAGTTAATGCCACCAGCCGAGGCTCCCAACCCAATCTTGACCGAAGACGGCATATCTGATGCACCTATCCCTCCCGCCACAAAACCATCACCTCCGTCTTCTGGCAATTCAACATCACCAAGTGGTCAACCACCTAAAGTCACAATGGGAATTCTACTTTCTTCTTTTGCCACAGTTTTGGATGTTTCTCATAATTCGATTTAATTAAATGTAACCACATTTTGTGACCGTGTTGTCTCTAGTTTAGATAACTTATGAACAAATGCTTTGATGCATTCTCGGCTGTCGTATTGACTTTATATTAGCATCTTGTAAGTAGTAAACTGTTCATTGTGTGTAATTTGAGTAAACGTCGACTGTCGGGAACGTCCGTGATGATCAATTGGTTTTGGTATCCATAACAAGATCTTATATTCCTTTTTTTAAAGACAACATATTTATACTAGAATACAATTACTTATAAAACACATTTCCTTATAACTCATAAATTGAATAAGGTTATTATACTAGAATACAATTACTTATAAAAGACAATACAATCTATTAAATATTTAAATACTTAATTACAATTAACACTGTTTTACACTGTCGTCACTAAGCGCAAAATGGTGGTTTTTAGTACTAGTTGGTTACCCGCGCATAGCGGCGGCAATAAATTTTTTACTAACTCAACTCTTTACGCAATTTCCTACCCGCTTAGTAATTTCATTTCACAACACTTTGAATGTATGTGTTCGTTGTATGTGTTCGTTTGAGTTTCCCGTAGCTTTCCCGCAATACCATATTAACATCATCATTCTCGCATGTAAAAAGACAACACTCTCTCCGAAAATATATAGTTTTAACGTATCAAGTTCATATTTAATTAAAGTTAAAGTTGTAAAAAATACAAATCAACATAAAATTAACCCGCTAAAAATGTAAAAAACAAAAAATTATAAAATATATCAAAATGGATGTTGAATGAAAGAGCATAAAATTTTAAAAAATATGATGAAATTAGATCATAATAAAATTAAATTTATAAAAAGATATTTCAATTTGAAAATATTGGTGAATTTTTAATCAAAAGGTGACACATGTCACTTTATGATGTGGTTTCTTAAAATGAGATGGATAGTCAAGATTGCACCTCCTTATCTTAATTTTTAATAGGTCCCACATTATAAATGCTTTATATAGTAAGTATAGATATAGATATATAGATATAGTGGAGATATGGTTACCTATTTTACATATATTTATTAGAGTAAATTGCATAAATCATCTTTGTGGTTGGCCAAATTGCATGTTTCGTCGCGCGGTTTGAAAAATGCCGACGACCTTCTTGTGAGGAAATTTGAAATCCGTTTTAGTTCTTTGTCAAACTGAAATGACTAAAATACTTTCGTCCTTCTTCCAGCTTTGCATTTCTTTTAATTGATATTCATAATCACCGTCATCATTTTTTCAGATTTGTAAAACTAAAAGTATATACACAAAC
>BQNB010209753.1:0-10316 GCA_026074375.1 Tanacetum coccineum
GTCGATCTCGAGCTTAAATTATGAGCTCGAAATGTTCAAACGAGTCGAGCTCGAGCTATATAGCCTCGAATCAAGCTACCGTGAAGTTTTATGAGCATTTAAAAGAGATTGTATTTAGTTTTTTATCAAGCTTTCCGAACCAGAGTTTGAAACAAATTTAAATGTCATGTTATATTTCAATCATAACTGATTCAAAGAACACATCATTATAATCAAGCTTTTCAAGCCGAGCTCGAGTTTTCTTTGTGAAGGCTCTTAAAGCTATCGAGCTAAACATAGTGTTGTCAAGTCAAATCGAGCGCAACATATTGAAAGTTAAAACCATATTCAAATTTTGCTACTCAATATCTAAATGAACAAGCTGAAAAAAAATTGAAAAAAACAAAACTTTGGATTAAATAAAAAGCATAAACACTATCACATAAAATCAACCTCTACAAGAACAAAAACTTAATACATAAGAATAAATGTACAACTTTTGGATAAACAGTAGACCTAAAACATTCATCATAATAAAATAACAAAGCAAGAAAAAACAAAAACCCAAGACTCATTTAATTTTATCGCCATTACAAAATTCTAAAGCTTTGTACAAACAGTCCCTCTGTAAATATATATGAACCACCATCCATCTGGTGGACCGATCAAAGGGTCCCGAGTGTGGAGCTGATGAGTTTCATGACAATCTTTATGCTTGAACGTGTTGGGTATTTTCTTAGTCCATGAGGATTAAGAGCCCAACACATTAGGGCCCATCTTGGTCCATTTAGTCCTTATTTAGGGCATCCTTACGCTCATTATAAAGTGTGAAAAACAAGAGAGAAGATAGTAAGAAAAGAAAAAGAAGAAGAAGATTTTCGGAGTTCTTATCACCCAAAACCCAGCAGCAGTGTTTCGTCGATCTCCGGAGTTTGCACCGTCGGATCGTCACGATTTTTGGACTGAAGCTTCCTTGCATATAAAGGAAGGTTTTGACCGTTGGGATCTTGATTTTGAGGCCTGGAAGTTCTGTTTCTTACCCGGGCAGATTGCAAGTTGTTTGGTGATATTCTTCCTTTCTTGTTCTTTGTTTGTTGCCATATATCTTGATATTGATTCCAAGATTATGATGATTGTTGTATGCCTCTAGTGTTATCTAGAGAAGACTTTGTGTACCTCTCTTGCTTGATAGTGGATTTAAGCGGCACTAGGTGTCCCGTGGTTTTTACCCACTTTGAGGTTTTCCACGCTAAAAGCTTGGTGTTCTTGGTGTGTGTTTGATTATCTTTAATACCTGCTGATTGGGTTGATTTGATATTGTTTGGGGGCTGGTTAGAGTTGCTTTTAGTTTGCCTTATTTGTTTACTTCCTCATAGGTTCATACGGGTTTGGGTAAGTGCTGTCAAACGAAGGTTTTGCTTCCGCATTTGTGTTTATACCGTTGTGACCCATTGCACTTTACCCGTCACTCTATATCAACAAAATATAGTAAATAAAGATTAGCACTAATTAACTGAACTTGAACACCTATTGTGGTTATCTATACATGATAACAGCAGTATTATGTTTACTATTTTTGTTTTGCACGTCTTTTTAATCTTAGTAGATCATTCATATATATTTTAGTTATATGATTATTCACTAAAGATAATGATTAAATTTACATAGTGAACCAAACGTCAGGTATATTTGTTGTTATAATTAAAGACTAAATTGTACTTATAAAAATTACTACAAAAGGATAGTATGCTCGATTAAAATAACAAGTAAAGATATTTAAAGTTAGTAACTACTTATCCTATCTTTATTATTATCTGTTTATAGACTATCCTACATTTAAGCCTGATGACCACTAAAATGGATAATTTTCACAAAAGAATGAATAAAATTTAGATCGAAACCCTTAAAAAATGGATAATTTATATCGTAATAAACATGAAATCCTCTTTTGAATAACGTTAAATGTAAAGGAAGACTCATTCTGTAATTCAAATTAGTCTAACAAGATAAACTTTAAACAGAATTTAAGGTATCCGATTAACTCAAAAAAATAAACAACACTCTCTTGTTCTATAAATATAGACTTGTTTCCTCAACACATTATACAATCATTTATTTTCATTCGTACGTAAAGCTTTCAAAAATGGGTGCTGGTGGAATAACATCTTCCGGGAACGCGAAAGCATACCCCGGAAAGCTCACAGGCAAAGTTATCGGCTCATCTATCATGGCAGCGTGTGGTGGTTTGATATTCGGTTATGATATCGGGATTTCAGGAGGGGTGACATCTATGTCACCATTCCTGAAGGAATTTTTCCCGAATGTCTATAGTAAACAGTTAAATACTCAAGAATCTAGCAACCAATACTGCAAGTTTAATAGTGTTCCTTTAACCATGTTTACGTCCTCGTTGTATTTAGCTGCACTCTTGGCTACTGTGGTAGCATCGTTCACAACGAGGTCTTGGGGAAGGAAAATCTCCATGCTTATTGGTGGTGCTGCTTTTTGTGTTGGATCGCTTCTCAATGGTTTTGCGCAAGCCATATGGATGCTTATCGTTGGCCGTATTCTTCTTGGTGTTGGTATTGGATTTGCTAATCAGGTAATTTGGTCTTTATACATTTGTTAAGATATCTTTTTGAGTTAAGCATCAGTCTATTTGATATTTAATTTTTTTATAATGAATATTCATGCCTGCATATATATGCTTATATATAGAGTTTATAGACTCTCATCTTTTTTTCTTTCTTTCTTTTTGGTAGATGTTTGAATAAATTGAAGTGATAGATATAATGTCTTTGTTAGTTTTTTTTTTCGTTAGTCTTCAATATATTCTTGTTAACTTCTCACTGCAACTTACTTAGTATATCGATAAAAAGGTTAATCAATGTATATATACAACTTGGGTTTGTGATAGTTGCTAGAAAAAAAAACTATGAGTATATGTTTTGAAGTAAAGATTGGATTCTGATTATTGTATATGTTTTTGTGTTTATAGTCTGTGCCTCTATATTTGTCTGAGGTGGCTCCATACAACTATCGTGGTGGTCTTAACATGATGTTTCAACTCTCGATCACCATCGGTATTCTTTTTGCAAATGGTATAAATTATGGAGTTTCCTTTATCAAGGGTGGATGGGGGTGGCGTTTGAGTTTGGGCTTAGCTATTGTCCCGGCTTTAGTGTTTGTCATTGGCTCCTTTATTTTGGATGATACACCAAACTCCCTTATCGAACGTGGTGACATCCAAAAAGCCAAAGAAAGATTACTTAAAATCCGGGGTGTAGACAATGTAGATGAAGAATTCAATGATCTTGTTGCTGCAAGTGAAGAATCAAAAAAGATTGAAGATCCATGGGCCAATCTTCTTAAAAGAAAGTATAGACCGCAATTAGTTTTCGCGGTCTTGATCCCCTTCTTCCAACAATTCACGGGAATGAACGTGTTTATGTTCTATGCTCCGGTTTTGTTTAAAACAATGGGATTTGGAGATAACGCTTCACTCTATTCCACTCTTATCACGGGATTCGTTAACTTTATTGCAACTACGGTTTCAATCATGCTTGTCGACAAAACGGGAAGAAGGTTTTGGTTTAAAGTTGGTGGTGTTCAAATGTTCATTTGTCAGGTAAAAGAAAACATTTTATATGCGTTTATATTCACCTACATTATTGTATGATGTAATGTTTAATTAGGAATTCTTACTATATTTTGTTTATGTTAACTTTATTTTGTAGATTGTGATTTCTATCGCAATCGCTTTGAAGTTTGGGGTAAATGGAAACCCGGGACATCTAGAGATGTGGTATGCTTTGCTCGTCGTTGTTTGCATATGCATATACATTGCCGGTTTTGCATGGTCTTGGGGACCGTTAGGTTGGCTCGTGCCTAGTGAAATCTTTCCACTCGAGATCCGATCAGCAGCACAAAGTGTTAACGTCTCCGTTAACATGATTTGCACTTTCATTATCGCACAAGTTTTCCTCCAAATGTTGTGTGCTATGAGGTAAATTATACAGTAACAATTTTCTCTTAACTTATGTTTCTAATAAAACATTAGTAGCTATATCTCTAACGTATATTTTTGATACTAATTCCAGGTTTGGGTTATTTATCTTCTTCATGTTCTTTGTGTTCGTCATGACGGTTTTCATCTACTTCTTCTTGCCCGAGACAAAAGGAATCCCGATTGAAGATATGGCTGGAATTTGGGAGAAGCACTGGTACTGGAAAAGATTTGTTCCTGTTGAGTTTGAGGAGGATATAGAAAACGTCAAGGTTAAGAACGAAGAAGATAAAGAATAGTTTCATCACTATAGTTATATTTTCAGTTTGGTAACTTTAGTTTAGTTGTTCAAGTGTTATCTACGATATTTTAGGATTCAGATTTGGATTGTTAATGTGTTTGGAACCTGTGTTTTGCAAGCACTTTCAATGAGCTACGGTTATATAATGTTCTTTTGCATGCAATAGGTTAATTTATTTCGTTTTACGTTTACAATGTTAGCTACAAACTTTATATTATTAAATAATTAGAAACAAAAATCCCCAAAATTAAAAATAAAAAAAAAAAAAAAAAAAAATAAAAAAAAAAAAATTAAAAAGAAATTATAAAAAAAAAAAAAAAATCCGCACAATTATTCCACAATGTATGTGAGCTAGAGGTAAATTATACAGTAACAATTTTCTCTTAACTTATGTTTCTAATAAAACATTAGTAGCTATATCTCTAACGTATATTTTTGATACTAATTCCAGGTTTGGGTTATTTATCTTCTTCATGTTCTTTGTGTTCGTCATAGACGTTTTCATTCTACTATCTTCATGCCCTGAGACAAAATGAAACCCGATTGAAATATGGCTGAATTTGTGGAGAAGCACTGGACAGGAAAAGATTTGTTCCCTGTTGAGTTGAGGAGGATATAGAAAAAGTCAAGGTTAAGAACGAAGAAGATATAGAATAGTACATCAGATTAAAAAAACTGATAGTTATATATCAGTTTTGGTAACTTATTTAGTTGTTCAAGTGTTATCTACGATATTTTAGGATTCAGATTTGGATTGTTAATGTGTTTGGAACCTGTGTTTTGCAAGCACTTTCAATGAGCTACGGTTATATAATGTTCTTTTGCATGCAGTATAACTATCAATACCCGTGTCGTTGCCCGGTGTACACCAATTTTAGATAACGTTAGATAAGCGATCAGTTAATAAATAAAAGTTACAAAATAATTGATGCAAACCAAAACGATGTCAACCATAAACGACAAAATATGTAAGCTTCAAAATTCATATTTTATATATGAACGACAACTTTATTAAAAAAAACTACAAGGTGCTAGAAAGACATAACAATAACTTAAGATAGGTTTTTTTAACCAATACTCCCCAAGAAAAAAACCTTAACATCTACTAGACCCCATAAAAGGACCAAGAAACAATGTCAACAAAAAACGAACGACGAACATTAAAGGCGAAGCTCCAAAGAATACCCACTGATTTCGAAGCCTCCAAATCCGCCACCAGAAGCAACAAAAAAACACCGTTCGCAAACTAGACTTCAAAATACGAAATTTATAGCCTAAAATCAAAGTTGAGGTCTTCAACAACATATTAGAAATGGATAGCCAATTTTGGTGAAAAGGTTTTGAGGAAATTGATATAGTACATGTAATGATTTCATTTACATTGAGATATCACATCAAAGAGATGCACAAAACAACATCGTATATCCTTTATTCATCAACTCGACAATCTTAAAAAATGAATACACATAGAAATATATTGAGAATACCTTGTGTTTTCGAACTTGTTATAAGATTTTATATCACAAACCATATTTCCCATCTTGATCTAGTTTTATTCGTTTACCTAAAAACCTCTACTAAAATTGCAAGAATTGAATTCCGTAGAAAGAAAGATATACAAGATTAAATTACTATATAAATTCTTATTTTCTATTGGTAATCCTCACAAATGAAGTGAACAACAAAATGACATTATCAATTATATTTACCTATATAATATCTCATTTTCTTTTGGTATACCTCATACAAATTGAATGAGACAACTAAATAAACATGTATCAAAGAATGCGAGCTTCGAAAGCATATTGATGTCCAGCTCATTTTGGTAAATGATCTCTTAATGTGACCCCGATTCGATCAAACATCAAAGTTTATTAAACGAAGGGGTCTATTACGGCTTTGTGTGGGTTATGTGAATTTTCGAATAAGATTTTATTCGAATACGAAGATTCCGAAAAGGTCTTGATCATTTGATAATTTAGTCTCTAAGCTCTTTTTATTGGTTAAATATCGATGTAAAGCATCGATCACATGGACGATTGGCTTAAAAACCCTGTATATTGTTGTTGTTGATCTAGCACCTTGTATAGTGTCAATAAACTTGCCGTTCACAAAAAAAAGTTGTGACTTTTAAAAGTGTGTTACAGGCGAAATGTAATGCAAAATATATAGATTATTGTATTACTTAACAGAAAAACATGGCTGCTATACAATTAAGTGTAATACTTGTAAATTTTCTTTTCAAATTAGAAATTAAAATAAACATATTTTATAGGGTAATTATAGATGCATGATTTGAAAACTCGGATCTCTAAACGAGCTCTCGAGACTAACGGGTTTACCGGTACCAGTTCAAAACACCGTTCGACCAAATGTCCAACCCGTTTTAAAAGAAATATAAAAAAAATATTTAGCAATCATAAAAAAATGTATTATATGTAAAACAGAATATACCTTATATTGAGCCTAAAAACCATTTACTAATATATGTAACATTAACAAATAAAATAACGTACATTTATATATAAAAACTTTTTTATTTGTAAAAAAACATAAGGAAAACCCCAAAACAGTCTCCGAGGAACTGAGATGACCCGAGACACTTTAAACCCGCGATCTAACCGAGTTTCAAAAAAATTAACCCAGATAATTTGACCGTTATATTTTATCGACCAAACCGGATTGACCCCCGAGATCGAACTTGGTTTCAAACATTGATTAATGAAATTTCATCTTTCAGTTATATTTGACTCGCTCCAAGTCCAAACCACTTTCTAAACTCGTCGTAAATAAAAAGGAATTATTGGTACATTTATTGGGTAAGCTTCATATTATTTTGAGCCAACGTTCCTTAATTAATACAACGGTAACAACTAAAAGTGATGCAAAAAAGTCAACTTTTGACTTTTAAATATTTTTTTTTAAGAACACAACTATAATAAAAACCCAACTACAAGAAGTTAGAAAAAGAATTACAAGATATCAAATAGGGAGTTTGCAACCAACTATCATAACTAAAATACAATTACCACTAAAAGGCACCAAGAGAAAGAGTCGCGAAACAATATCGTCGAAATAACAATCTATACAAGGGGCATTCATAGAAGGAGCTACTGATAACAAACATTCAAACGCAACCACCAATTTTATATAAAGACTCCATTCCATTGTGAGAGAGAAAGTGTGGGGCTATAGAGTGATGAACTGGATTTAAATATGGTTTTCATGTCCGTATACATATTTTGTTAAGTTTACTAATTTGGCCTTGGATGCAGTGCCGCACTTGCCCCTGTTATAATGGATTTTAATTTGTGATGGCTGGAAAAAAAATGGTTTGGAAGATAAACTGAATTCAAGTTGTAAATAGTTGCGTGATTGTAAAATTATCACATGTCTTTGAAAACGGTTATGTTTGTCCCACATCGTAAGAAGTCAAGTGAGAATTAAATCTTTCTTCCATGTTGTTAAGATATTATGATTTTACGATTTTATAATATTGTAAAACAAAAACGATCCGGATTTTTATATAGGATCTTTGAAAGGTTAAGATCTTATAGGATCCCGATCTTAACCATGCGATCTTAAGATATAATCCGATCCGATCTTACTTTTCTCGAACCACAAACTAAAAAACTACAAATTTATGGATTGTGTTGTTTACAATTTAACAAAACGACATGTAAATCTTTTTAAACATTTCATAATCATAATTTATGACAACATTTTTATGAAATATTCATTTAATTTTGTGTTTATGATATATAATAATTCGTAGATTTGTTAAATAATACAAAAACTATTAAGAAAATGACATTATTGTAAGATTCTAAGATCTCGATATAGTTAGTGTTATCCTAGCAACAATAATACATTCATAATAGTGAGGGTTGTATGACAAAGAAAAGTTCAATCTAGAACCACCGTTTATTAAACACCCAATGAACAAATCACAATCATCTATTTTTTCATTAAATTAATAAAAACTACCTTTTCATATTTTTTTTAAAAATTAAATATCTCACAAACCGTTAATCGTTACGCAAAACGGAGCATACCATCATGACGAGAATTAAATCGTCTCTCTATAGAATAACACTTCTATATACTTTCGACGAACTTTTTTTTCGATTTTTTTTTCAAGTTATGTCTGGAAAAATCACATGTAATTTGTGATACAAATCACATGTAATTTTTCAGACGTAGCTGGAAAAAAAATCAAAAAAAAGTTCGTCGAAAGTATATAGAAGTGCCCCTCTATAAAAAGGTGATTTAATTCTTGTCGCGATGATGTATTTTTTATCGGTTGACGATTTACCGTTTTCAATATATTTTATTTAAAAAAAGGGTGAAAAGTGGGTTTTTTTAATTTAATGAAAAATGGGTGGCTATAATTCGTTCATTTGATCTTTGATAAATGTTATGTTTATACATTATAGTTAGTGTTATCCTAGCAACATTAATATATTCAAAATAGTGAGTAGGGATGGAAAAAAAATCCGTACCCGATGGGGACCCGATCCTCAAACCCGATTTGACTGGTGAATCCCCGAGTTGATCGGGGATGGGGACGAGGATGGGGAATCCCCGAAATGAAACTGGGGATGAGGGCGAGGATGGGGATAACATAAATCCCCGAACCCGACCCTAAACCCGATCTTTCTAATGTGTATGTACTTAAAATTTAATATCCATACTCGATTAACATGTATATGTATGTATGTTTACGAGTATCGACATGTATATTTATATGCGTATGTGACATTAATAAGATCAAACATCTTTAAAATTAGTAGTACAATCACCAACTACATATTACTTAACTATTTAATTTGTCCGAATACACACATATGATGCATATTGTTTTTATATCATATGTGATGTTATAATGTTTACGATGCTTTAAAGTCGAATTGAAATTTTAATTAATCATGCATGTTTTTTGAGACACTTTATATGTCAAAATTCTTTATATTTTCAACGAATTGGTGGAATTTTTATGTTTTTTCATAAGGGTGAAAAATCCCCGAATCCCCGCGGGGATCCCCGGTCCAATAGGGATGGGGATGTAAAGCAATTCCCCGATGGGGATGAGAACGAGGATGAGGATGGAGAGTGCAAAACGGGGATGAGGATGGTAAATACAATCCTCAACATTCCCCGCCCCATTGCCATCCTTAATAGTGAGGGTTGTGGCATGTGGTAGGGGTGAGCAGAAAAACCGAAAAAACTGAATAAACCGAAAATCAAAACCGAATCGAACCGAAAATAACCGAACCGAACTAATAACCGAACCGAATTCGCCAAAACCGAACCGAACCGAACTACTAATTTGGTTCTCGGGTTGGATATGGGTTTGGCACTCCGAACCGAAAACCGAATTCATATATATATATATATATATATATATATATATATATATATATATATATATATATATATATATACATATAAATGCCATTACAACGTTATCATAATATAAAAAAACACTTTTTATGCTTAATAATTTTTTTTAACTAAAAAACTATGTAATTATTATTTTATTTTTTTTAAAAAATAAGTGAAAATTCGGGTAATTCTCCCTCGGTTCAACCCATAACCGGAAACCTGAATTGGAATTCGGTTTTCGGTTCAGTTCGGTTCGGTTTTCGGGTTTACCCAAAAAAAAAAATCTGACTAACCGAACCGAACTAACCGAATAACTCGATAACCGAACCGATCAACACCCTAGCCTGTGGCTTTCGGCTCTTGAAAAGAGTTTAGCTGATTTAGTAACCCAGCCCAATTCATAAACCAATTAAAACATTTGACCCAACTGGCCAGCTAAACCGCTAAAGTTACCATGCAATTAGACCAGGGCCGGATTTGAGTATGTGCGAGGTGGTCGACCGCACAGGGCCTCCAAATTTGTAGGGGCACCATAATTATAGCCGCTGATGTTCATCTAGTTCGATTTTTAGCATAAAACGTGTTGGAATGTGTTTAAGAACTTAAGATATTGTAGTTCCTACAACGTGTAAGAAGAAATTTTGT
>BQNB010209754.1:0-10316 GCA_026074375.1 Tanacetum coccineum
ATCTACACCACCCTCTCATCGATATCATCTCCAGCCGCCGGCCATTTTTCCAGTCACCACCACCACCACCTTCATCTCCATCTCTACACCACGCGCCACCACCGCCATCAGCCGCACCTTCTCCACCTCGCTACCACCACAGCCACGTCACCAAGGGTGCGTGTGGTTTTGTATAAACAACCTATGGGTGCGTCGGGTTGGCTGTGTAAACGCACGAGAGTGCGTTTGGTTTTCGTTACCACACCACATAGGGTGCGTTTGTTGTTTTGGGTAAACACCAAGAAAAAGGGTGCGTCTGTTTGGTGGTTAACAAAGGGTTCGTTTGGTTTCTCAGACGCCAACAGTGGGCACGGTTGGTTTCACGGTACAAAATTAGGGCGCGTTTGGTTATTAAAAACTAGACTAGGGTGCGTTTGTTTGTACCGAATACCATAAAGGGGCGTTTGGTTTTGTGGTTTACACTCAAGTAGGGTGCGTATGGTTTTATAACCACCACAGCAGGTGGGGTGCGGGTGGGTTTGGACATAACCACCAAGGGTGCGTTTGGTAAATTGTAACAGCCGCGGAGGGCATGTTTGTTTCTGGTTCAAAACAACCGCGGAGGGCATGCTTGTTTCTGGTTCAAAACAGCCGCGGAGGGCATGTTTGTTTCAGGTTATTGATGACAAAAAGGGTGCGTCTGGTTGCGGGTTAGCAGTTAGGGGTGTTCGTTTGTTCAGGTCAGCGGGGTGCGTTCGGTTTGATTGTAGCATCGAATAGGGTGCGTTTGTTTGTATAGAATTCCATAAGGGTGTTTAGGTGAGCATATTTACCGAAAGGGTGTGTTTGAGTTAAAATGAATTAACAATAAATATATCTTAGAATTTTATGAATATAAAATTTTAACGAGATTTATAAATTATAAATCAGAACAAAAGGGTGGTTAATAGTTATATAAATACAATATTTATTATATGAATTAACAATAAAAGGGTGATAAGATTGGTACTTTTGGTGACATAAAATGTGTCGTGCATTCTTTATAAATCTTTGGGATTTTTACATGGTACTGTGATGATACAGTGGACAAATACATTCAGTTGAAACTTACATTCATATTTAAACTAATCTATGAACTCACCAACTTTAATGTTGACACTTTTAAGCATGTTTTTCTCAGGTGAATTAGATGCTTGGACTATTTGATGTGCATTGGAGTCTTTACATTCAAGCTTTTCATTGTGATGCAAATTATGGGACAAATGTTATATTAAATTCAGATTTTTATTAAATCAACAAATGTTATTATTCAAAAGACACCTAGAGGTCGTTCTCTTGTATCTACTGCTGTGTATTACGAAGTAGCACCCCATGTGGTATTCCGCTGCGTTGTTGTAAATTTTGGGGGTGTTACAGAAGTGGTAGTAGTGCGAGAGAAGAATGAGTCACGTAAGGAGTGTGACTCCCAATCTAGCTACAAGACTCATTAATAAACAAAAGCGCTTATTGGGAGGCAACCCAATCTTTTATTTCTTGAATTTTAGGAGTGTTGTGTGTTTCATTGTTTATTGTTTGTTTCTATATGTTTGAATTATATGTACTCATGCTTTGTTTTGTTTTTAACTTTGTCTTAATTACAATCAAAGGTATTTTGCATCAAATAAGTGTAGGGAAAAATATCTAGTTTCTAAGAACCTTTTCAAACATGTAAAATAAATAGTTTAGATTAATTCGAATCGTGTGTCTTGTGTGTTTGTTTTGAGTCATATGATTGTACTAATCGTTTTTGTGGTTTATGCAGTAAATTTTTACAAGAAATAATTAATAAGATATTTGTGCAGAAATTTTTTTCAAGAAACGAATAAATTTTTATTTACAGTTCATGGAGATGGCATCAGTAATTCTTCCTGATGGCGTCGCCACTCCAGTTACAGTAAATTTTGTATTTTCTTGAATTTTTGAAAAATTAAATTTGTGTAATTTTCAGAATTTTTAATTTTCCTAATCCTTGCAGAAAACGACAATTACATTAGCACATTCATCCTATCTTTATTGCTTTCATAGTGTCTAAATTTTATAAACAAGGGTTGTATATTATTATCCTGTAGAACTTTACACGTGGTGTAGTTGTTTCTTGTCTTTGATTTGCAAGTTATATTTGATAAGGAGAAGCCCGGAAGTTCTTAGGATTTTCACGTGGACGATTCTTGGATGACGATTTAGCCAGTTTATCTTGTTTCTTCTCCAATCTTGAGCAAAACCAAGGGAGTACTAGTTTCTTTTGCTTTTTCTTATTTTTTATTCTTTTTTCAGGTACTTGTAGAACATTGGGGACAATGTTTAAAAGAAGTGTAGGGGGAAATAAAGCCTTAGAAACTATTCATTCAATTGCATTTGCTTTATCCTTAAAAAGATTAGTAATATACTCAAACGTAGAGTAAATGGTAAATTGACCCAAATTAAAAAAAAATTATGGCACATGCCGATGAAAACTTAGTATTAATAGCGTCTCGTGGATAGAAGTTATATGACAAGCACAAAAAACCTACCACTAAAAAACTCCACCCAAAAAATATGAGGTTCGCCCCTAGATCTTTAGGAATTATGCATCTATCTTTGGTGCTTATATAATTTTAACCTTTAGCTTGCTCGAGTTAAGGAATGAGCAATCGCATGTGTCTCATTCATGGATTTGATCGATCATGTATGGTTTTGTTGCTTTTTCTAGAGCCTTGGTATCGGTTAGGATTATGAGAGTGTATCGGTAGTATATAAAATTCTAGAACTTGTTTTAGTGATGCATCCCGAGACAGCTAGTGAGATCGCATTAGTGTGATTAGGATTTGCTAAATGATAAGAAGCATTAGGATAAACCCTTATTTTTAACATGTATTTTGTATAGGTATGATTGTCACCCCGATAATATAACTACCCCACCACACCCTTCTACGCACTGCATTTATTGTGCGAGATGTACCCCTTAGTAACCCCTTTGAGGCTATCCTTTTCGCGGTGTGGTTTCTCATAATTTATCTGGTGGAATTTGGATTACACTTAATGAAAGAAGATTGTTTACACCCCACTAATGCTACACCCAAATGTCGCCTTAGCTTTCATTGTATGTTACGTCATTGTTTTAGTACATTATGTTAATCACATTTGTAAACCCTTATGTGATTGCTGGAAGTACATGGTTGTTAAGCCGATGTCTTTTATTAGTATTATTTACAATTGTTTGGTGAAGTATTAAGATTCAATGGCGAGTTTTTTATTTTATGGAGATAAATAAGGAATAAGTCAAATTATTAGTAGTCCTTTACGAGTTATTAAACTCCATGTTTGTTGATCCTTAGATATTCGGAGTAATTAGTTAGTTTATGTATTGAGTATTAAAAAACTCAGTGTTAGGGTGTGTTTATAAACAATTTAAGTCATTGTATTATAATTTGTTTCAAGCAAGCAAATGGCAGGGCAAAAGTGTATGAAAAAATATAGAAAAACGAGAAAAATAAAAATAATAAAATCGAAAAAATTATATATATAGAAAAAAAATGTACGGGCTGCCATTTTGCTTATGTTTATGTTTATGTCAAAAAAGTGCCAAGAAAAGAAAAGAAAGAGTTTGATATAGAGTTTGTATATTTTTGTCCTAGCTTGGTCGAGTCTTGGCTTAACAATGCCTTATACATGTATACTTGAGAATGATTGACTTGACACTGGTAAATTCCCCAAATATCCCCCAACCGTGTTTCCTTTACCCTACACCTATACATCACAACCCTTGAAAGACCTCTTTGATAGTAATTCCTATGTTAAGCCAATACGGTGGAGGTTTAATCCTTTATCAAGTTTACGGTAATTTATATGCTATGACAGGTAATGAGTGTTATTTTCCCATTTCCCATATTGTTATAATTCATTATACACCCGAGAGAAAGAGAGAATCCAAACACTTATATGAGGTGCTAGTATATAATTTCCGTGCTCTTAATTACGAGGTCTAATTGGTTGTGCCATGAATTATCTTTATTGAGTAAGTTAAATGCCTCCGATATTGCTATTGATTAGGTAAAAAGCTCATTTGCTTAAGGATAAGCAAACCCCAAGTGTAGGGCTATTTGATGAGGTATCATTTTATACACTTTTTCAGGGTCATTTAACACCCTAAATAATGCAAATATGCTCAAAATACGTGCTTAATCATTTCTTTTTGTGTTTTTAGCACTTGGATGGCATTTGGAGGAAATATGCATGACTTGGACTCAAGTTGAGAAAAGAAACGACAAAATACAAGAAATAGGTTGGGGGATAGATCTACACAAAATTTTATTATATAATATATCAAGAGTGGGCATATAACGCGTGGATACGGCATCACAACAACAACTTGTTGGACGGGGCGTCATAGTGGTGCTCAAGCGACGGCGTCAGAGATTTTGGTGACGGCGTTAGAAGTAGGCGACTTAAAGAAGCCTATAGAAAAAACGCTTCGTTGGAATTGAAGGAGTCCACCAATAACTATGCTAGCTAGAAGCTACACCTAACCAAAAAATCCCGCCATAAAAATAACCGTAAAACCTGATTATATTCCAACTATCTTCCTCAAACTTTGCCTTCAAAACACGCACCCCAATGATACGTGCCCTAAAAAACTTTAAAACACCCATCTCAAGTACCGACCCCCCAACCCACCCATAAACCAATCCTTATCCTAACAAAAACAACCAACACCCAAACCCTCTATATCGTAAAGACTAATAAGTTGAGATAAACCCGTATACTTCTCAAATACAAAAACCACTAACGTCACACTAAACTTGAGTAAAGGGGGGGGGGGCAAGAGTAAATCCATAACCATAGATATACCAATACAAAACCAAAAACCAAAACCTACAAGGGGGAAGGATGAGAGGGGCCCGCTCCATGTCTCAAGAAACCTCCTTACATATATTGAAACCGCCGACCTAGTACAAGGGAACCCTTTAAAGTTGTAGCCAGTATACCATCTCAAAAGACAATCTACTCAACCTAGGTTCCTCACCTAAAGTAGAACCCACCATGATACAGTATTAATGCACTCGAGGAAAAAATAAAACATATCCCCCATACAACGACCAACACTCCACCCCTCAAACAATGATCGATGACTACACGGCCTCAAAGTCCACTCTCGATGTGGAAATGATACCATACGTCTGGTAATTCAAACTGTGTCCCACCTACCCCAATCCACGCAAGTTTAATGGTCCAAATGTTCAACTTCCCGCCCGCCCCTACCGTCTACGCAGCCAGCAACGTCGAACTCTCCCGATATAAAACCCACTCCTCTAAACCCCCCAAAACTTTAATAAGCAAATTACAAAAAACTACTAACCAACTAAACCCCCACCCCCCCCCCCCCAACCCCCCCCCCCGGCAAAACCAAGCACACTTAACACCCCGCCCCCCACCACCAGCCCCACCACAAACACCACAACCCAAGCCTGGACCTCTTTACAATAAGAAGCCGCCACACAAACTATACGCCCAATCGAACGAAAATCACCCCCGAGATTCTTGCCATATACTACACTACAACTATTAGGTACCCTGCCTGAGGGGATTGTAAAACTTCTATGTATACAAAAAGAAAACAAGACATCTGACGCACCTAACTCCCCACAACAAAAGTCTTCAAAACAACCTTGTCATTTGGGGGGATTCCAGATAGTTATTAAATAACTAAATACTTACACATTCCATTACTAGGGTGACAGGTAATAAAACAAGAGCCGCCAACTATGTGGAGAAGTGCATGAATTATACAATACACTTTGTTTAACCATAAGAGTTTTTTCTATCACATTTACTTTTCTTGCCAAATAGTAAAGATTTAGGAGTAGTTTAATTAGTTTAAAACAAATCCTTTCAAACCCGAGATTTTACATGCTTTCATAAAATATAAAAATACAAAATACTCTTCTCTCAACCTTTAGACCTTAGTGACTATACAATTCGAGCCTACCCAAACTATTCTCCTAGAGAACGATAATACCCCCCCCCCCCCCCGAATCTTGCCTATACTACAATACAACGGTTAGGTACACTGCCTATGAGGGTTGTAAAACTTTAGTTTGCAATCACATGCACATCAATTTTTTGGCGCCACTACCGAGGAGTAATCAAGGTTTTGAATTCTATCTAGCTTGGGTCTACTCACTAGATTTCTATCAACTGAGACATTTATTTTCTTTAGCTTTCTCTTAGTTTATATTTTCTTCGTTTCCTTTGTTTGTAAAAACCCTCTTGCTTATTTTGCAAATAAAGTTGTCATTTAAAATGTATAGTTATAGTTATTTTAATTTAGATAAATTAATATGGTTAGCTGAAACCTTGAAAAAAGGTTCCCCTTTTGCACAAGATAGTGAGACCAATGAACCTCTTTTGAGATCTTATCATCTTTGGAAGAAAGCTCGTTATGAAGAGGCCCTTAGGAAAAGTGACCAAATGCATCAAACTTTTAAGAATAGCTCCCTAGCAATGACCCATAAGTTGGATGACATAAGAGAATTACCTAAGTCACTAACTAAGAAAAAAATTAAGAAGGATTTAGAATGTGAGATTATTATGGTTAAGATACCTAGGTGTATGTCATTTTTAGGTTCTACCAATACATACGATAAGCATTTAGGTGATGTAGATAAGATGAAGGATGAGGCAGGAAATCCATGCCCACAAAGTAGCTAACAAGTCCTCCTATCATTTGAGGTATACAAACTGCCCGTGACTTACCCGGAAGAAGTAGATGAGACTTTAGGAACACTGATGGAGGTAGAACCTTTGGACGGAACACAACTAGAGGATTTAGGATTGAATACTTGTAATCGTGACGTTCCTCTCAGTTCTAGGAAAGTTCCTAGTTTTGATGAGATGGAGCCTCAACCAAATCCCTTACCAAATTGTCCATACTTAGATATAAGTCTAGGAGACAAAAGAGGCCCCGAACCACCCATCAAACCAGATAGTTCGGATAGGTTTAGGATGAGGTAGTAGATAGTTTGACCATTCATACACCACCTTCACCTCACGTGGCGTCTTTCCACCCTAGGAATATATCTTGCTATTATCACCCATGTGTAGATGATCCTAAGAAACATTATGGATTTAAAGCATGTTTACTAGGATCGCTAACTAAGAGCTTTTCGAATTCAGAAGTGATAGAAGATGATTTCTTAGGAGAAAGACTTAGTTTACCCATGAAACCAAAAGAGTTAGAAAAGGGTAGGAATAAAGAAACACATCATTAGAGCATATTTCAACAATCACTTTTTTAACATAAGGCTCTTTCTTACCACAATGGTGTGTACCGTTACTATCACCTACACTTGACCTTAAGTGTAGGGGAACCTCCCCTTTTAACTATTAAATAAAGGTAGAATCAGGCTCGTGACTCGAACAAAAACAAGCGCTTATTGGGAGGCAATCCAATATTTTTATTTCTTGCATTTTACGAGTGTTGTGTGTTTTATTCTTTAATGTTTATTCTTTTATGTTTGAATTATATGTGATCATGCTTTGTTTTATATTTAACTTCGTCTTAATTATAATCAAAGGTATTTTGCATAAAATAAGTGTAGAGAAACTATCCGGTTTTTAAGAACCAATATTCAAACATGCAAAATAAACAATTTTAGATTAATTCACACTTTGATGTTTTATTCGTTTGTTTTGAGTCATATGTTTGTACTAATCGTTTTTGTGGCCTATGCAGTAAATTTTTTCAGGAAATAACTAATAGGATATTTATGCAGAAATTTTTCCAAGAAAACGAAACAATTTTTTTTACAGACTTTGGAGACGGCATCAGGATTTTTCCTGACGGCATCACCAGCTGTAGCTATAGGAATTTTGCGTTTTTTTGAATTTTAGAAAATTATTTTTTGTTTAATTTTCATAATTTTTAATTTTCCTAACTCTTACAGAAAGCCACGATTACATTAGTACATACATTATGTCTTCATTGCTTTCTTAGGATTTCAATTCACAATTAATAGGGTTGTATATCATTTCCCGTAGAATTTCATGCTTGGTATAGTTGCTTTTTGTCTTTGATTTGCAAGTTATATTTGATGAGGAGAGTCCGGAAGTTCTTTGGATTTTCACATGGACGATTCTTGGATGACAATTTAGCCGGTTTATCTTGTTTCTTCTATATTATTAAGCAAAACTAGGGGATTATTAGTTTCTCTCGCTTTTCTTATTTTTCCTTTATTCTTTTTTCGGGTACTCATAGAACATTGAGGACCATGTTCAAAATAAGTGTAGGAGGAAATAAAAGCCTTAGAAACTATTCCTTCAATTGCATTTGCTTTGCCTTTAAAAAGACATGTAATATACTAAAATATAGGGTTGACGGTAATTTTGACCTAAAATTTAAAAAATATTATGCCATATACCGATGAAACTTAGTATTATAAGTGTCTCATGGATAGGAGTTATATGACTAGCACAAAACCCTACCACTCAAAAATTCCACCAAAAAGAAAAGTGAGGTTTGCCCCTAGATCTTTAGGAATTAAAGCATCCATCTTTGATGCTTTTGATGATTTTAACCTTTAGCTTGCTCGAGTTAAAGATTTGAACAATCACGTGTGTCTCGTTTATGGATTTGAACGAGCATGTGTGGTTTTGTCTCTTTTTCTAAAGCATTGGTACCGGTTAGGATTATGAGAGTGTACTGGTATTATTATAATTTATAGAACTTGCTTTAGCGATTCATCCTGAGACTGCTAGTGAGATCGCATTCGTGTGATTAGGATTTTCTAAGTGATAAGAGACATTAGGATAAACCCTTGTTTTTAGCCGTCGTTTGATATGGTTATAATGGTCTCCTCGATCATATAACTACCATCACACCCTTGCTATGCACTCATTTTTAGTGCAAGATACCCCTAGTACACCCCTCTGGACCTATCCTTTTCGCGGTTCTTGTAATTTTCTAATGGATCCTAGATTATTAATGAAGAACATTGTTTACACCCCACCAAAATGTTACAGCAAAATCGCCTTAGCCTTCTTTGTATGTATTCATCTTTAGTACATTATTGTTATCACATTTGTTAAACCCAGTTAATTATTAACTTGAGTACATGGTTGCTAAGTCGAGTCTATTATTAGTGTATACAGTTTTGGGATGATTAGGATTCATGGTAATCTTTATTATACGAAGAAATGGAGAAGAAAAGTTAATTCATTACCCCCATGTTTGTCTAATATTCTCCATGTTATGTTGATCATTCTCAATTCGGGTCATTAGTTAGTTTATGTTATTGGGTATTAAAAGAAAAACTCAAGTGTAAGGGTGCATCTATAAACCATAAGTCATGTTTATTTATGTTCAAGCAAATAGCAGGGCAAAAGTGTACAAAAAATATAGAAAAAAGTGGAAAAAAAAAGAGAAAAGAAAAAGAAAATCGAAAAAAGTGAAAAAAATGTACGGGTTGCCATTTTTGCTTATGTTTATGTCAAGAAAGTGTCGAGAAAAGAAAAGAAAGAGATTGATATAGAGTTTGTATAGTATTGTCCTAGTTTCGTCGAGTCTTGGCTTAGCAACGTCTTTTACATGTATTCTTGTACTACCTCCGTCCTACATTAAGTGTCCAGTTTGACTTTTTCAAGTCTTATTTCTTTATCGTTGACCTTAATTATTTCTTTTTATGTTATATGATACTTAATGCAAAATATATGAATTGATAGAGTTTTGAATGTATTATTCGTTAGTATAATTTTCATTAAGTGTTATATAACACAAACACAAATATTTACGGTCAAAGTTGATGAAAAAAGACCTCAAAAAAGTCAAACTGGACACTTAATATGGGACGGAAGGAGTATATAATTAGCTTGCCACCACTCAAAAATTCCCCAAATATCACCAACAATGTTTCTTTTACCCTACACCTTTACATCACAACCCTTTAAAGACCTCTTTGATAGTAATTCCTAGGTGCTTACACCAAAGCGGTGGAAGTTTTTGATCCTTTATAAAGCTTGATTGTGCAAATATGGGCACGATCAGGATTCGATGAGATCGAAGAGTTCTTCTTGTGGATGTTGAGTTGCCAAGCCTTGAATAACATGTGTCAACACAAATGGAAACACTACATTAAGTAAGGCGCAGGGGGTGTCCATGCGAATCACCTCCGGTGTGAGAGTAAGTATGTTCTTTTTGTATTGAGAGAGTATGAAAGCGTAAGTAACTGTGTGTAAAAGTTTGGCCATACCTGGAGCATTTGTTATCTATTTATAGCTGCCGAAATGAGATGGGACAAGGCTTAGCACTAAAGCCTGTGATCGTG
>BQNB010209760.1:0-10315 GCA_026074375.1 Tanacetum coccineum
TTTACGTGGATCTTGTGTCTTTTAGTTTGATTTAGGGTTTTGATCTGCTTAAATTTTAGGGTTTTGATTTTAGGGTTAAATCATTTAATTTTTCCATTCCAATCGTTCCTGTGAACTTGTTCATGTTTGCTGGATGCTTTTTCTGTAACCCTGGTCGATTAGGTTCTATTCTTATCTGCGTTTGTGTTTTGGTTGGAGCATTTTCGAACTTATGCTTGCTGCTGATCACGGTCTACAAGATCTTAGGGTTTCTAAGTCGTCTTGGAAAAACAAGACGTGCATGTAGTTTTACGTGGTGACTATTGTGGGTTTGTAGCTGTTGTGACTAGTTGCGTAGGGTGTGTATGTGACGGGTATGGAACATGGTTTTTTTAAGTCAGAATGGGCTGGGGAGGTAGAGGTGTAAAGGAAAAACATAATGGTTTGGGTAACACTGATGTTCCAATTGGTCTTGCTCGGAATATGAATTTCCTTAGTTAAGTGGAGGTGCTGGTACGGTATTTAATCAGGATTCAGGTTTGTAGGATGGGAATACTAGAAATGGTGGGGCTATTGGACAAGTTCACGAGGTTACTAATGATTGTAATCCAAATGAGGTTGGCCTTAAGCTCCCTCATGTTACGCTAATAAGCTTATCCCTAAGCCTTTGACTAAGGCTAATCTTCATAAACTTGACGCAAATGTGCCTAATGATGCTGACTTTGACATTTGGTTACCGTTGGCTTTAGTTTATGAGGTAAATGATAGAATGAAAATTTCACTTTATGGTTACTTTATTGTTAAAAGGCTTGCTTTACCTGTCGTGGAATGGATTGTTCGAAACAATTGAAAAAAGTATGGCTTAGAGAAAGTAACCTTGGTGAAAGGTTTTTTCTTTTTTAAGTTATAATCTACTAAGGGTGTTGATTTGGTCCTTAGAGATGGTCTATAGATGATTCGTGGAGTCCTTATATTTAAAATAAATGGTCTGCCTCCGTGAGTCTACTTAAATAAGAATTGTCTCGTGTTCCCGTTTAGGTGAAGTTCCATGATGTCCCGTTGGTTGTATATACATCAGATGGGTTAAGCTTGATCGCCACAAAAATTGGCCTAATGATGCTAGACTCATATACAAATTTCATGTGTTTGGAATCATGGGGTAGGAGCAGTTATGCAACAGTTTTAATTGAAATTGATGCTTGTAATGGTTTTAGCTATAATATGGTTATGGATGTTCCTAACCTTGAAGGACCTGGATATACAAAAGAAACCATTTGTGTTGAATATGAGTGGGAACCTCCTCGTTGCAGTACATGCTTAATATTTGGTCTTCAGTTGATGATTGTCCAAAAGCTCCTCAACGAGTGGTGAATAAAGTGGATAAAGGAAAGGGTGGATCATACGGGGATGATGATGAAGGCTCTATTGAAGTAAAAAAGAATAAACCAGGTGGTAATAATGGAGGCACCAAAAACTTTAAACCAGTCTTGGTGAAACCAAAAACTCAATATCGCCTTAAAGTAAATCAATCGACTGAAGGTAATAATGGTAAGAAGAATGTCTCAACATCAGGTAACTCTTCAAAAAAGAAAAGTATGATGAATGCCTTGACATCAGGTAATGGTACCTTTCCCCTTAGTAACTCATTTGAGGCTATAAATGTTGATGATCTGGCTAATGAAGAAGTAGAATCGGGTAATAAGGTTTCTATGTCGAGTGTGCAAGAGGAGGGGTAAAGTGTTACCCCTTTAGTAGAAAAGATTAATATGTTTGAAAAACATATGTGTGAGAGGGAATGTGTGCTTGTGGATGATGATTGTAAACCTCTAGAAAAGGTTGATTATTTGGATGATCATGATAGCGACGATGAAGTTGAACCGATTGATAATGAAATGGAAAATTTTCTATCTTCATAATCGCCAGGGGTTGGATATGAGACTAAGACCCATATGATGATGATTTGTGTTAAGGTCATTGAATTCCTGGCCATATTCAATCTATATGCGATAATTTGGATATCAAGGTTCGAGGTCAAATAAAGAAACAAATTACTTGATGTTGAGTCACTTGTAGTCTAGTTCTTATGTGTACCTTCCTTAAGGAAGTAGGTTGCCTATGTAATGGGTTGAGATGTGGGGTTTGTGAAAACTAGAAGGAGGGGTTGAATAGTTTTTACCGTTTAAAAATAAAACTTAGATTATCGACTTATGTGAACTCTCCTACTGAATTTTATAAGCTAAAACCAAAAATTACTTAACTAAATAAAGCTGAGAACACAGCAGTACTAACTTATGGTTAGTACTGCTAGTGTAAAAATTCAGCAGTACTTTCTAGTGAAAGTATGACTAGTGCCAATTTTGGCTTTTGATGAAAACAAATAAGCATAAAAATAAGATTAGAAAATGAAAACTCTATAACTAATTCTTAATAAGCTAATACTAATCTTAAATCTAATGAACTTAAAGCTAACAGTTTTAACTTGTTGAAAAGCAGTACTAACTTGGAAGTTAGTACTGGTAGTGTTAAAAGTTCTGCTAGTTACTAAATGAGGTTATTTACTGCTAGTGTAAATTTTGAGATGGCCTAATCCAAACACTACTTAACCATTATGACAGAATTGAGAAAAGCTTTTTAAAGAGAAATTTTAATGAACATTGCTAATACCAGGACCAAAAAACTAGTTTATAACAAACTTAATAATCATGATTGCAACAGCTGAATAAGCTTTAATTCATAAGAAATTCTTAAACTAATTAAACTAATATTTTTGGATTTTATGAGTTTTTATGACAGAAATTGATAACTAAAGATCTATAACTACTTAAGCAAAAACAGATAAAGAACAATAACTAATAAGAACTAGAAAAGACATTTAAACACTAATAAGCAAATAAGCAAATCTAAACATAGCAAGCAATAACATCAATATTAAAAACTAGAATTTAAAGAAACTGAAAGAGAAACTTACAAACTCCTCTAGCTAATCAAGGAGGACCAATTAAGCAGCTACATGCTCTCTAGCTTTGGAGGTAAGCTAGAGTATAAGTCGCTTTGGGACTCTCTTCCAAGTAAAGATCCCCTTCAAAACGCTTAGTGACAATAGATCCTATGATATACTGATTTAAGGTTTAGATAAGATTAATACTGAATTCAAACAGCTCTATTTCAGCTTATAGACTGAAAGAGCTTTTTAAATGAGCTTATTAGCTTATGAGACAAAATTTTAGCTTATAGACTGAAAGAGCTTAATATGAGCTTATTGAAACAATTTAGCTAAATAAGAGAGCTTATGACTTAAATTGAGAGCTTAGAAAACGAGATTTAAAATACTAAAAACTGGATTTCATTAATTGAAGAAAATGATTACATAACTTGAAAAAGGAAATTACATTTAAGAAAAATACAATTTAAAGATAAACTAAATTACTAAAAACTAAATTGACTAAAAACTAGATCTCTTCTGTGTTGTGAGAAGTGAGATTTTTTATAGTGCCAAGCTGAAGCTTCTAGGACCTCTTGCCTTGCTCTCCAAACTTTCAATCTCTGCCATTCATTTCTTCAATCATTTGATCTATATTGTGGGACGTTGGATCATTTTGTGGACACCTGAGGATTGCCAGCGTGTCATTCCCTTGATGTGACGTTTGTGTTAGTTTTGTGAGTGATTTAGCACAAAAACCCACATAAACTTGTGCTTCTTTAATTGTTGACGTGGCTCTTCTTTAATGAATCCTTTGATAAAGACTGATTTGACCCTGGGTTTGTGATGTAGACCTCTTGAATTGACTTAAGCACCCTCTAATTTTGATTTGCCCCTTGTTTTACCATGGGGGTGAAATCGGGGGAGATGATGAATAGTAAAAGGATTTCCCGCTCCTCTTTTGGCAGTTAAAACTGTTGAAGTTCGGAAGGTTAACACTTTTAGTCCTTGTCTTTCATTTCTTCTTTTTAAGTTATAAATAACTTTCGGAATATGCAAGAATGGCCCTTGGAGATGAAAATTGGCTAAGGCTTGGGCTTTTGGGGCTTCGGCTTTGTACTCTTTTGATTCTCGCGTCCGTGTTTGCTCACTTTTGACTGTTTTCTTGTGATTTTTGACTTATCCATACCTGCATACACAAAACATAGATACAAGCATATTTTTGCCATTTTTGGTCTGTTTTGGGTTTATTTGGGTTATTTTAGGTATAAATAGATATGTGTATTTTACACCTATCAAAATTCCCCAAACTAAACGATTGCGTGTCCTCACGCAATATCACATGCCTTATAACCAAATACCATGTCCTGTTGGTTGTGTATACATCGGATGGGTTAAGCTTGATCGCTACAAAAATTGGTAACCTAATGATGCTAGACTCATATACAAATTCCATGTGTTTGGAATCATAGGGTAGGAGCAGTTATGCAAGAGTTTTAATTGAAATTGATGCTTGTAACGGTTTTAGCGATAATATGGTTATGGATGTTCCTAACCTTGAAGGACTTGGATATACAAAAGAAACCATTGTGGTTGAATATGAGTGGGAACCATCATTGCAGTACATGCTTAATATTTCGTCATTCAGTTGATGATTGTCCAAAAGCTCCTCAATGAGTAGTGAATAAAGTGGATAAAGGCAAGGGTGGATCATACGGGGATGATGATGAAGGCTCTATTGAAGTGAAAAAGAATAAATCACGTGGTAATAATGGAGGCACCATAAAACATAATCCTGTCTCGGTGAAAAACCAAAAATCATTATCGCCATAATGTAAATCTATCGACTGAATGGTAATAATGGTGAGAAGGAATTTCTTAAACATCATGTGCAACTCTTCAAAAAAAAGACAAGTATGACGATGCTTGACATAGGTAAATTGGTTACATTTACACTTAGTAACTCGTCGAGGTTTTAAATGTTGATGACCCAGATAATGAGGAAGTAGAATTGGGTAATAAGGTTTCTACGTCTAGTGTGCAAGAGGAAGGGTAAAGTTCTACCCCTTTAGTAGAAAAGATTAATATGTTTGAAAAACATATGCGTGAGGGGGAATGTGTGCTTGTGGATGATGATGGTAAACCTCTAGAAAAGATTGATTATTTGGATAATCATGATAGCGAGGATGAAGTTGAACCGATTGATAATGAAATGGCAAATTTTCTAGCTTCATAATTGCCGAGGGTTGGATATAAGACTAAGAGATTGCTGGAACAATATAGGGAAACATATGGAAATATTAAATACCACTACGACCCAAACGATGATGATTTATGTGAAGGTCATTAAATTCCTGGCCATATTCAATCTATATGCAATAATTTGGATATCAAGGTTTGAGGTCGAATAAAGAAATAAATTACTTGATGTTGAGTCACTTGTAGTCTAGTCCTTATGTGTACCTTCCTTAAGGAAGTAGGTTGCCCATGTAACGGGTTAAGATGTGGGGTTTGTGAAAACTAGAAGGGGGGGTTGAATAGTTTTTATCGTTTAAAAATAAAACTTAGATTATCGACTTATGTGAACTCAAGAGATATACACGAGTGTATATGATTGCGATGCAATAATTAAATGAGTAATCTACAAAATATGAACAAGTAGAGATAAGAATGATCAAACTGATGACACAATGATTTATAGTGGTTCGGCTACGAAGCTCCTCTTCGCTCTACTCCACTCCCTAAGTACCCAACTTGAGAGTTATCTTTACTATGTCAACAAGCTACCTTTAGGCGGAGAAAACAATACACGTCACTTACACTTTTTCGGTACTAAGCTAAATACCGAGTTCTACTTCGAGATAGAACCAATATAACACACTATATATTTTATAGCTTAAATACTAACCTATCATACACATATGATACACACAACACACAACACAAGATATACAAGAGATATGATTATCACAAACGTGAAGCACAAACTAAACTATTAACACTTTAAGCTTGACGTCTTCGTAAGTATTCTTCACTAAAGAGTGGAATGAGTTGATCACTTGTAATGGATTATGTAACAAGTATAATGATAAAAGAATATAAAAGATAAAAGATGTATGTAAAAAATATTTGTCAAGAGTTGTTTAAAATAAAAGCTTAAGGTTGCTATTTATAGGCAAACCTTTGAAATTCAAATTTGTGCCAGACAGCTGGTCCGTGCGACTCACGGATCCACCATATGCTAGATCCGTCTCGTGTATTAGGTGGATCCGTGGGTGGAGCTTGGACAGGATTTGTTATTTTGTGATTAACCCCAAATCTATACAAAATATTGTTTTGTACTTAATAAAACTAGTTTATTAGATTCTTCTAGAACAAATTATTTTTTATCACCATTAAGGAAAGATTTTCTAGATTTAGAAAGATTTGGAAATATTCTTTCCACTTATGGTTAATCTTATTTTGTCTTACCCATAGTCTAATATAACTATTTATAATTAATCATGTGTTAACTTTAAATGCATGGGACTTAGAAAAATGTTTAATGAATTGATATATTTTTCTTTGATCATTAACTAAGTTTTAATAATGCCGTATTTTACCTTAAGTGATTTGTCGTAGATCAAGTAAACTTCCGACTAAATAATTGGTTAAAGTAACTTTTAGTAGTATGTCTTATATTTGTTATTATCAAAATATGGAAGATCATTAAATATAAAATCGTTTTTGCGGAATATTTGTATTAACAATCTCTCATTTTTGATAATGGAAAAAAAATATAAATCTTGCCTTTTTTAAAAAAGTTACTAAAATAGTATTTAGTTGATTCTTCTCCCCCTTTTTGTCGAAGCAAAAAGTGTAGGCGGTCCTTGCAAGTCTTGTTTTTGATGAATGCTAAGTCACTTCGTTATGAATGCAAAGTAAAAAATAACGACTAAATTGCAAGTGCCCCCCCCCTTGGTGTATGCTCTCCCTTGCTTGAGGCACCAAGGAATCGAGCTATGGATGCGTGCTATAAAAAAACGTTAGTAGACAAACAAATATATATGATAACCGCATATGCACACATATAAACATCCATCATCAACACAACAAAATGAAATAATGTTAAATCCATTATAAGGGATAAAACATAAAATTTGGCGTAAAAGCTTAAACTAGAAAAGAAAACAATTATAGATCCTAAATCTTGGGATAAATATCATTTTCCCATATAATTCGAGGGGTGAGGTGAGATTTCCATGCGACTAATGCGGAAAGTAAGGTGGGTTTGATGAGGGACCGAGGTGGTGTCGGATGTATGAGAACATATAGTTGACACGGTTTTGGAGCATTTTGATTTCATGCCTTGTGGTACTACAACATTGGCAAAACGTATTGTGGAGGTGAGGCATGTCATTTGGATGAACAAAATTCAAAATTTTTAGAGGATTAGGAAAATCTTGATTTCCAAGATTTGGTGGTGGATGATGAATGGTTTCAAGTAGAGGTGCATTGTTATGGAGATGAGGTGTATTGTTGTTAATGTTAACAAACATTGGTTGGGTTGATGGTAGTAGTTCAAATCTGGGTGGTGGATTTGGAAAACCGAGAGGTGGTCGTGAGACACGTAGTGGTGGAGATGGATTGCAGGGGCTTGGTGGCCAATTATCCATCGTTAATACATAGGGGTTATTTGGTGACATATGTAGTGGAGGAAGTTCTTGAGGTTCTTGTTTTATCAGAATGATAAAATGAAGTTTAGGTGGAGGTGCAACGTCAGTTGGTGTCGGAGACTCACTTGGTGATGATGATGAGGTATAGTGTACACTTTTGCTAGAGATGGATTTTGATAGAGCTTGTAGTGGTGAGAGGGATTTCTTTCTAGGAGGAGGTGAAGGGTGTCTCTGATTTGGTTGTTCCCTCAGTGCGGATGTACGTTGACATTGGTTGGATACTTGACACTCATTCTTGCGTTTTCTTTTGAAGTTTGGTAAATTTGTTTTGGATGAACTAGTCATGGTGATGAACTAGTTTGAGTACGTTTAGATTTTCCTACATTCCTAGTTCTTTTGGGTGGTGGCTTCTTGGGTTGTTTTTCCTTAAGTGAGGACATTTTCCTAGGGACGAGTTTGTAACGTTCATTGAATAGGTCTTGTGCCATGTTTGCTTTAAGGTTCTTAAAGAGACGGGTTAGGATCATGCCATAAGAAAGAACTTTGTCTATTCGGTCTCTAAAGAAGTACATCCTTCTAATGATGAATTATGAAGGATTGAAGGGTTGTCTGTTTTCTAGGCAATATAACATCAAGGCAATAACTGCTTGAGTGTGGTCTCTATTTCCTATGGCGGAATAGACGTTTTCCCTAATGACTAGTTTACAAGGTCTAAGGTGATCAAAAAGCTCATTTGTTTCGATTTGGTTTGGCAATTTGTGGATGGTGTTTCCCTCTTTATCTACCTTTTCATGAATAGTTCTTTGATAGATTAGGTTTCAAAGATCATCAATAGCCGAAGGCGTGAGTTGTAAGGTTCAATTTTCTCAAGGGTTTTCTCAAGTTCATGAAGACCCCATTTATTAGAGTAAATGCAAATGCCTTGATTAGGAAGATAGGTAAGTTTGGCAAATTAAGAAAGGGAGATGTTGAAGTGATGATTGTTGATGGTGAATTGGATTGAGAAATTGTTGTTGGAGTCTCTTTCTAGCCTACGAGTTTTGTAAAATTCATAGATAAACCTAGGACAAATTTCCTCATCTAAAGCAAGCAAGCAATCAAAACCTATAGCGGTAAACTTAGCCACTGAGTCATCATTAAGGTCATTATAGAAGGATGGGTCAATAGTTCTACCTTCATGAACATATCTACTCTCTAAGGTCTTATAGATATCCCTAAGTGCATTGCACATGTTGGGATCATTGTAGATTTTTGGAGCATAAGCACGGGTTTTCTTATAGTCTTGTTGGTATTCGCTTGGCATTTTGGTACCTACGTGATTTATAATGATTTCAATGAGAAAATATTATAAATGAAGTATAATGTGATCTTTAAGTGTGTGTCCATATGGACTTGACGTGGGTGTGCGGTTTGCTTGACTCAAACAAAAGAAAAAATAGCGATAATACTAGTAATAAGCAAACCTTAATGCACAACCTATATTTGATATTGCTCTAGATAAATGGAACAAAAATGCTTATGAATTAAGTACCTCGTGTATACATTCATGAGACCCAATGCATGAAGAAAATGTTTTTGCGTTGTATTAACAATGTAGTTAAACAACTCTTGTTTTGAAAAAGTTCCTAGAGGTGAAGTTTTATTCAAAATTCATAACTTGGGAATTTTGGCGAAAAATGATTTTTGTCGAATCGCTTTAATTATGCTTTCTAAGTATCATAATAGTTATACATTGCTATATCTTAGTTCTAATTGTGCAAAAATTGTATGATAAATCAAAATCCCCAAATTATTTAATTTAAGCAAAATCAAAGCCCTAGACACAAAATTAGGAAGAAAATGAGATGAAATTACTTACAATAGTAGTCTTAGATTGATGATTTGTTGATGATCTTTGTGATTAATTGCTTCAATTGCCTCTAATTAAGATTTAGTTTGAAGGGTTTTTGTGTTTTGGTTCGTAGGTGTGTTTGGATAATAATATAAGTGGTCTCAATTTGTTCAAAATCTATTATTTACCCGTGTTTTGAGACTCACAGATCCACCTAAACAACGTACGGATCTCCATATGGTGGATCTATGATCCGCAAGTGTCCACAAATATGGACAGAGGTGATTTTTAAGCAAATTGAGATAAGGAGTATGTGATATAGTTTTTAGAGTCGACGTCTAAGTTTTAAGTGAATCGTGCAACTTGTCGTGAATTTCCCGATGGAATTTCAACGTAGTTGATCCTACTAGGAGTATGTTATATTTTAGCATAAGTTTGACCATTACTAATAACACAATTATTTATGAACATTTAGACTCAACAAAACATCGTCAACACAAATGTGAGTTACAATTCGATGATTGTTCTTTTCGTTCTTTTCAATCGATTTCGTAATTTCATGTATTGACCATACATGTAGATTTTGAGAATATCTATGGTCATTTTATTGATATTTTATTTATCTAGTAAAATTGTAATCTCGATTATGTTCACGATCTAAAGTATTGTAATTGGAACTTGTAATGAGAACTAACATCTTTTGAATAATGATTAATTACTTCATTAAATTTCCGCTTATGATTATTTTTGAGATGATGGAGAATCACTATCCATGATGAGTTCCATCATTCCTAATCTTAATCTTAAATAATTAAATAATTCACGTTTTAAGGGCTTAGTAAATATATCGGCTGTAACACCCCCAAATTGGGTCGCAGCGGAATAAGGGTCCGGGGCGTGTTACTTCTCAGATCAATAACACAAGATAAT
>BQNB010209762.1:0-10315 GCA_026074375.1 Tanacetum coccineum
TTACTCACATGATCCTGACAAGTGTTAGAATTCACGATTTGGATGCACAGAGATAATAAGTGAAGAAAAATATATAAATATTATTGTGTGTGTGAAAAGATATGTAAGAATATAATGTAGAAGGATATAGCAAATCTCATTCATAATATATATAATTATAAAAAGTTCATATTGGTAATATTCTCTAAAAGTAAAAATAAAAAATACATTACACACTAAGGTCTAGGGATATTTGAAAAGGGGTAAGTTATACATACCCTTCTAAAAAGTCATTCGTACCCCTCTTGTTTTTTCGGTTTTTTTATCTTTTTTTAATTTTTATAATTTTGTTTATATTATAAAACTGTGAAACTGAAAGTGCGGAATAAAAATTATAAAGTTTAACAAGTAAAAAGCATGAAACTGTCAAAAATTACGGAACATAACATGATATAAAAGTGCATTATACTGTAAAAAAGGGGTAAAAAAACCTTTTATACTTTTTAGTAATTTTAAGTGAGCCAACAGATACCAACAATAACACCCTTACCAAAATCATTAATGTTTTTCTCAACTTTTACTAAAATTTGTGAAATTTGTCAGAAAATGTCATGATATCACATGAGTCACAAATTTTTATGAGTTAGTGTGGTGTGCGGAGTAACAACGTAACTCACCATTCAAAGGGAGAGTCACTCCCATTTTCTTATTCCGGTGAACAAAACTCGCGCGCGAGTTGTGGGTTTAATGGCGAACGACTCACCGATAGTGAGTGTTTAATTCGGCCCCACATGTTTTCAAACCGTTTGGTTTAAAAAAAACTTTTTTTAAAAAAACACCCCATTTTTTACCTATAAATACCCACTACTTCTTCCATTTTTATAAACAACTCTTCCTAATTATATACAATCTCTCTAAATAATTAACACTCGTTTTTTTCCAAATAACATGTCTCAACAAAATACTCTTCGACCCAACAAACGTCAACCAAGAAACCCCAACCGGAGCAATCCGCCGACACCCGAAGACATGTTTGCGCTCCGAAACCCATCAACGAACACAAACTTGTTACGCCCACAATCATACCATCATCAACCTTACCCAAACTAACCATACCGAAACCCGGCACCGGCACCGCAACAACACGGGTTTTACGGTTACGGGTCACAACCAAACGCTTTTCAGATCCTAACCTTCATCGTTTCCATTTAGCCACCAAGACTACGCGTAACAAACTCAAATGGGTGGTTCGTCATCACAACCACGTACGGATCAAGTCCTTTCTCCGATTAATGTATTTTTGCTCGAAGATTTGTACACGCCTGATTTTTCGGACCCTTCGCAAGATAACACCGGATATTGGCAGCCACCCAATCCTTACGAAGCTTCGGATGAACAAGTCGCGACATCACCAACGAAGAAGAAGAAGGCGACCCGTAACCGCCAAAAAAGGATGGTTCAAAGCGATGATGCACCCCGACAAACTCCGTGGACAATGCATGAAGAAATTACGTTGTGTAAAGGTTTGCTTGCTGTTTCTGAAAACAGCAAGCAGGGTAACTCGAGGAAGTCCAGTGGGTTTTGGTGTGAGGTTTTGTCGTACATAGAGAGCAAAACAGGGCATTTTCCTCTTGTTATTATACTTTTTGAAAAGATGATTTAAATAAAAGCAAAAAAGTAGATCATTAATAATTTAGCCAAAGCAAGTATACACCTGTGAAACGTCCCCACAACAAAGTTAGAAGGCGTGTCACAAAATGATTTTCGAGCGTAAAGACAACAAAAACTATGAAAGTTGAGAGAGAGTCTGGGCGAAAGACATTAATCTCCTTAAAATGGTCACAGTGTCCTAATGATGTATCCCTCGATGTTTGTAGGGCTTTGAAGGCTACTTATTGCAAGATAGATAATGAAATGCGACTTATGTAAGAAATGAATGGCCCTTGTCCATATATCGCAAAATGTCATACTAAATTTTATGATCAAGTAATTGTTGCCATCTCCAATACTCGTCAATAGTGTCTATAAAACCATATGGGGACAGTGGGTCTATGAGTTATCACTCTTTCACACGCAAACATGCACTTGACCGCTAAAGAGAGGTTATGGAGAAACAGGCTTGGATTCAATCCCGGCTTTTGGATAAAGTTCACTCAAACTCAAAAGGTGCTCAAGTATGCTTGATTGCTTTGCTTAGAGCTCCAGGTGTCATAACATCACTTTTTGAGTGTTACGTCAGCTTTATCACCATAACATCAACACAAAAAAAACACAGATAACCATAACACCACTTTAACATCACTTTTGAGCCCCACTTTTAATTTTTAATAACACCCCCTTAAACAAACTAAAATATTTCATTAAACAATATTACACATTACAATACTTTTAAAAAACATACGGAATTAAAAAAACATACTGAATTAAAAAAAACATACGGAAATAAAAAAAATACAAAAAAAATCATACGCCCCGACGACTAAAAATCTTCATCTTCGGTGTTCAAACATCTGCAATATCGCCATAAGGTTCGTTGAAGACTAAGATTGCACATCTCTTGTAAATAGTAATCTCGGTCTCGTATTTCGTTTTTTTTTCGACGTTGAGTTCTCACACCTTTCAATCCCATGTAACGCGCAATATTTCTTGAAGGATTACGTGCCAATCGTGTTCCACAAAAACGTTGCCATATTTTGATCTTTTAAAATCATGTTATGCATTATGATGCAAGAATACATGATTCGACGTATGTTGTTGACATGGTATGTGTGTGACTCGTGGAGGGGGTTGGTATTAGTCCCAACTGTCCTTTGGAGAACACCAAAGCACGTTCGTCATCTTTCCGTGCACTTTCTTTGACAGCTTTACAAAATAAGCATGTGTTTGCGCGTATTTGCAGACCGTGAAATATTCATGAAAGTCGAGCCCCTTAGTGGTCAAGAACCAATCGGCTAAGTAATACCCCTTTTCAAACCCTACACCATTTACCACATTACGGAGCTACTTGGCTTGTCATCAAAGAAGGTCATCAATTAGACTGAAGAGATTACTAAAAACATTAATATAGTTATTTTGCACCTCCACCTTAAACCAAAAAAGCGGCATGTTCAAAGTCCTACATAATCCTCAAGCAACCACTCAAGGCATTATAGTAAAGGTATTTCTTTTATCTCTCCCTACAGTATTGTCCCTGTCCATGGAAACTGGACAAATTTTTTTCCCATTCCTATGCATACAAATCAATGCTTCCAAAGCTATCTCCCGAAGAACCAAGAGTCTGTAAGATGTTTAGTTATATAATGTTTTTCCAAACTCTTCCAACCATGTGCTTTCTAAAATACTCGACCATGTATAAAGAGCATAAAGCAATTAATTAAAATGAAATAGACAATCAACTTGTATACCCCCAAAGTGCACACAGTTACCATTTGCAAAATATTCATCAAACGGCATCGTGCGTGGTGCCGTATGTCAATTGCGTATGGCTGCTGTGCGTTTCATAATAAACACAAACTCATTCGACCCGTACATCGGGTCGGAACTCTAAAAAGATTAAAATGAACGGAAGAGGATCGGGCCTCAGAATGCTAAGTGTCTTTTACTATTTCAAAAATTAGTTTTCGCTCATACTATCTTCTCGAAAATAGATATAAGGGATACCAACAATGTTCATTGAATTAATCGGACCATTATCGTTCTGTACGGCCACCCTCGCAGGTCCGATTGATTGTTCCGGTAAGTTGTGAACGATTTTTTAATTCGGCAACACAAATGATGATTACTCACGGACGCGTTCTCCAAAAAGTAAACGTCCGGTTTCTTTAATCGAATTTTGCGAAAACGGTGGATTGACGTTCTCCCATCATCATCTTATTTTGATCATTTGGAAAAAAATTTTATTTTTGTGTGTAAGAGTGTTGTGTGTTGTTTTGTGTGTTAAAATGGTTGTGTTATGTGTTAATATATATAAGGTATTAAAAAAAAATCAAAATTTAAAAATAGGCCGTTTTAAATCATTGGGGGACGGTGGTAAAATGGAAAAAAAAAGTTTAAAAAAAAACTATTGCGGTGAGCGTGGTAGTTAACACCAGCCACAACCACGTTGGTTATTTTGGCGCACCACTATGACTCAAACATCCTACACATGCGATGAAACCACCCCACGATCGTATATGATACCTGCCCACTCTTAAAGTCATCTTCATCACAACATCACTTGAGTTGCGTTATTATTCTAAATGCATCATAAGTTTAAATATTAATGAACGGATTTACATAAGCAACATTTTATGCAAGAAAAAAACGATTGGGTTACCACGCGATTGCCCGCGGGGGTCGCAACAGACAAACGAACGGTCGTTACTTAACGTTCTATTTTCGTAAAAATTTAAAAAAAACTAACGGTCGTTATCTTACATATAGCTTAGTTAGGGGGAATGGGGGAAATTTGTAATTTTTTAAAAGTGAGTAGACGGTCGTGAGTTACTTAACGTTTCGTTAAGTATCGACCGACCCCAAGACCTAATTTTGTATAGTTGGTTAAAAAAAATTAACTCGTTAGCTTAACAACATTAGTAGGAAAGGGGGATCATTCTGGAATTTTTTAAAGGTAGGGTAGTTTTTCGTAATTGCGTCAAGTGTGTGGTATTTTTGTGAAATATTTATGCTAAATGACAGGGCCGCAAAAATTGGGCCGGATTTTAGACCGGGCTTTGTGCCTTGGATGTGGTTGTGGGCTGGGTCACGGGTCGGGTCGGGGCTCCGTTTTGCAACCGGAGTTCCTACTGATTGTTTATATATATAATGACTATCATGTTGGTACGTGCATATTATTTTAATGGCTTGTGTTATACGTAACCCCCCTGGAACACCATTTGTACCCCCTTTTTTTTCGGGTTTTTTTGGTCTTTTTATTATTTTTTTAATTTTTATAATTTTGCTTATATTATAAAACTGTGAAACTGAAAGCGCAGAATAAAAATTATAAAGTTTAACGAGTCAAAAGTATGAAACTGTCAAAAAATACGAAACATAATCTGATATAAAAATGCATTGTACTGTAAAAGTGGGGTACAAAAGAATTTTTTTTACCTTTTTAGTACTATTCAGTGGATCAGGGGGTATCAATAGTAGCACCCTATTTTAATAGCCTGAGTCTGACAAAACTTGTGTTAAATTACTTACTTGGCACATCTGTTTTTGATACGTAAAATAGCTCAAATATAGTATTTGCCAAAATCTAAGAAAACATGTTTTGTGTTTATTTCATAACCATACGTATGTTAGATATCAAAACATAAATTATATTTACAGAAATGCATACGCAAGCTTAATGCTCCATGGACAATTGTGGGCTGTCAACTCGCAAGCTTGACTATGGTTGGCCAAAATCTAGCCGTGATTTGATCAAGATCATTTCCAAGAAGCTTGGCCATCTGGCAAGCTCGGTATAATGAGCAATCTAAACGGTTGGGTATGAACCCGCGCAATAAGCATAAACATTGTGCGACGCTTTCGCAAATAAGTAAGCGCGTTATTTGTTAAACCTTATTTAACGGGCAGACCAGATTGTTGCTAAGCGTAATGATATCGCAGTAGAAATATAAGTCCAATTAAAAATACGGATATGCCATATGTGCTTAATTTGATTGTGTGATTTTAATGTGTGGCGCTATAAGTGCGTCTATGACTGAGTCTGTAAGTACATCCGGACTATTTTCCAACGCGTGGTTCATTAAGTTAATGAAACGGGAGGGGCTATGATTTGTTTTGGTTTTTGATAAAGATGAGAATATTGATGACGACATATATAAAATAGTATAAATTATATTCTAATAAATATATATAGAATTATATTTAGTATATAAAAAAATATCAATATATATATATATATATAGTAGTGTTAGGATTATAATGAAGAAATATTTCATTAAAAAAGAAGGATATAGATAACCATAACCGCATATCCAAGATGCAACTGACTGTAAATTAGATGCACCTCTATAATCTTGATAAGCATTTATAACGCATCATATATGTGTTTTCTTAGGCTGTTTAATTATTGCGTATAACGTATATTAGATGCATTTCCATTTTCTCTTGTATTTATTCCTCAACATGTGCCAAAATCATGAACAGTTATTTGCACCATCTACGCCTCAAATAAACGTTTCCGAAGAAACTCAATTTTGTGGCATCAAATGAAAGGAGAGATATGCACTACTTCAAGTCAGTTGAATCTCAAATGTGTGGTTTTAGCACTTCTCAGCCACTTCAAATTTTAATTTTACTTCTCACTAGTCTTCTAGTATATATATATATAATATATAAAAAGTTATGAAATATATATATAATATAGAGTTACCCAGTATATTTTGTATGTGACATATTTAGACTTCATACAATAAGTGACAAAGTTGATTATATTTTATAGTATTTGATTGATATGATTATCATGTTGGGTTTTGTTGACTTTCCGAGCTTTGAATCGCCATGTAACGAGTATTAGTCCGAGTGATCTTTTGTTTCGAGCACTATGGACCTGGCCAATCCTGAAGGAAACCATAAGAGAAACTAAGACGAGTAAGAAAGGACGAGCACCGGGACGGCGCTCCCTTAAGGTGGGTGAAATGTAACAACCCGAGTTTCACGACGCGTTTGACGATCGCGAATTCGACGTCATAATTATTATTTTATAAATTCGTGTGAAGCAAACGTCGACATTTAAATTTTTATTTGTCGTAAATAATTATTTTCGTATTTTATTGAGAACGGAAATTTGAAAATTTTATTTTTGACGTATCGCGAGTCACCGTTGGCCAAAGCTCGCGTTTTAATTAAAAGTGGGTACAAGTTACATTTTATTTAAATGTTACACAAGATTTAATAAGTAAATGGAAAAAAAATACATTTTTGCATGCCAATAGGCCTAGGCCGACGCCTAGCCTCACCCCAACACACTCAATGTGATTTTGAGTTCTAAAATTCATCATTACATACTTGCTTCCATTTTTGGTTTAAGTCTCATCCTAGCCCAAGAGAAAACACTTTCTTCTCTTCTTGTCCTTGTGGTTTCGGCCGGATATCAAAACACACACACAAACCACCATTTTTCTAATTTGATCTTGCAAATACATTTAAACAGATCCCAAATGAAGAATTGAAACAAGCTAGAACCAAGTGATAGTTGTTTTTCTCCTTCCCTCTTCTCTTTTTGGTTCGGCCGAGCACACAACACTACCACTCTTGGTGTTTTGATTTCTCTACATATCTAAATATTGTTTCGGAGGTTATAACTTGATCAGTTTCGGCAGGTTATAACTTTGTGTTTACTATCATGAAGGTGTTTAAAACATATGTGTCACACCCCCTGTCTCCTGCTTTGTACTCCTGCTTAGTACCCCCGCCCCCCCTCCCACTCTCACGCGCACTATCAACCCTCGGAGATCGTGCCCTAGCGTGAGAATGCTGCGCACACCTCCTATTGTCGACTATGACAGTCGCCCGGCGCCATCTCCTGGCCGTGCCTACGGCTTTGGGCTCGCGTTCTCCCCTGCATGGGTCCTCGAACCATACAGCATAGGACCCTACACAATAAGGGGTTTCTGTTTATCTGGCCCACCCCCACATACCCTAACTCTCCCTCGTTCCTCACCCCCCATTGCCTTTGATTCTGGTGTGCATTTTGATTTGATTTTTTTATTTGGTTGATTTGAGTTTGGTTTTGATTTGGTTTGGTGGGTTTGTGACAACCTGCCCCCGCGCACCATCTATGTCCACACACAAGGAGATAAAGTACCCAGATGCATCTTTTATTTTTCCGATCTTGCTCCGTAAAGCATTGTGAGCACTCTTTTATGCTTATTTCGTATGTTTCGTCGTTGATTCGATTATGTTTGGTCGCATGTGATGAAATCGTCTAGATCTTGCGCCGATTAATTAATTGATTTTATAAAATGATTGAGTGGTTTAGATTATGATCATATGTCATTATAGACATATTGTAGTTGGATTAAAAGCCTATAAATGATTTTTAAGGTGTTTTATAAAATATAAATGTGAGCAGAATGTTTGGCACGCTTCTGTGATCCCCTAACCCCAACCCTCTTTACAGAGTGGTCTGCAATATGGCATTTGGTTTGTGTATTGTCAAAAGGGGTGTTTGGCATTTGGTGGTTGGTGAATGGCAAACTCAGGTCACACCTAAAAAAACCAAACAATGAGATCCCCATATGACCCATTTGCAGCAAACCTGCAAATTGACCAAATGGACCATTGCAGATGCAGTGTAGATACTCTCATTATACTTGTAGAGACCTGCAAATGGACTTAATGGCACCAAACGCCCTTTTGACTGCACAAAAAAAACTATCAAACTCATGACATCTACTGTTTTAAACCAAACACCCCTTTTGACAGTAGTAAACCAAATATAGATTCAACAAAAACCAAAGACTAACAATAGTACCACAGTAGTAGCCTAGTAGGCGTGAAACAATAAGAAAGTAACATAGGAGTAGCACACATCTGATGTGACATTAGTAGGAAAACTAGTCGTGTTTGAAACTTTGAAAGCATTAAAAAACAAACTGTTACGGAATCAATCTTCAAACGTGCCCATTCTTGCACCATTAATCATGAATCTTCGATCATTCAAACGTGCATGTTCTTGCTCCATCAATTCTACATAAAGGAACATTAAAATATTTAGCGATATATAGTAAGTATAATATTGTCAAATATATAAGATAAAAGAGGTACCTTCTACAGAGGTAGGTAGGTTGGGTAACCAAACGTTTCATGCAAATCTGTATGACAGGCATTGGGCTTTTAAAAAAAGTATAACTTAAAAAAATGATTTTTTATTTTCGGGTTTTATCGGGTTGACCCGATAACAATTTTTTTTAACCCTAACCCGACCCGATAACACTATCGGGTTGTCGGGTTCGGGTGATATCAACCCGACTAGAATTTTTCACCCGATTTAACCCGGCCCGATAAGCCTTATCGGGTTCGGGTCGGGTCAACCCGACCCTACTTGTGAATATTCTCTTATTTCTTTCATTCCATATGAAGTAAACAAAAGCAGCCAAGATAATTCTTCTCAATACACTTTTGATTGCTCTGTTATGTCTCATTTAGGTCATAGCAGCCAATAGATCATCCCATTTATGGGTCAAGCTGTGACCCATTTATCTTAATAAAACTTTAGAAGACTCCTAATGATCTAAAGAGTTTTTGTATATGGCTTTTTTGAGATCTTTTAAAAATTATAATTTTAAATGGATTACATACTTCTTGGTACCAAATAGATTCCATCTAACATGTTTGCTCCATTATTAGTAGGGTGGTGGCTTTTCAGGTAGGCTCTGCCAGTGACATCGTTCAGGTAACGGAACCGACGGGTTCAGCCAGTTGCATGTCCATGTTAATGTGTGTTTTGTTGCGTTGATTTTCAATGTTTGTGTGTGAGATCATTGATAGCAACAATGTTTTAAAAACCGGTTTTTGAATCGACCCGGTCGAGCCACCGGGTCACGGTTCAACCGAGTTTTTCGGTCCAAACCAGCATCCGGTCACCCTACCGGGTCACGGGTCAACCGGTCAACCGGCCGGGTCAACCCGGGTTTTACAACACTTGTTAGCAAGACAAAAAAAATGGATAAAATACAGTACATGATAGTACAAAATTACTAGTAGGAAAGTTGGCATGTATATTAATGATCAGTATCAACTTTTCACCAAAAAAACTATAATAACTTTAGAGTAAATTCATAAATGAAGCAGTATGTGCAATGCGCTTAGAATAATCTGTGATTGCGATCTAACACCTGTTCTACCAAGGGAATACTTTCCATGATAACTTCAAAGTCCCTATTGTTGGAGTCTAACAGTTTTGTTTGATTTTATTTCTAGTTTCATCAAAAGAAACTGTTATGAAATTAATGTTTGTGTTTTGGAAAAACAATATCTGGAAAAGCAATAGCAAAAATGCAGAAATAAGGGTAAAATGAATAAGAAATTAAAAGATCTTCGATATCAGCACCAAATATGATCCGTTTACCCAACCCAAATGACTTGCCCATGTGTACACCTCTAGGATTTACTATACGTAATCAACTAATATGTTTTTTTAGGCAGTAAGTATTGCGGTTAGGCATTGTGATTTTGCTTCATGGCTTACTTGTTTTGGTGTTCTATTGCACCAACTTGATTTGTCGGTGTATGTTTCGTAGCTACAGATTACTTAACGGTAATGGATATGCGATATCAAATATAAAATCAGTTGATATAATATATATAAATAAATGGAAAACACCAAAACTTGGTGCACATG
>BQNB010209765.1:0-10315 GCA_026074375.1 Tanacetum coccineum
GATATCTTCACCAAAGGCTTACCTACGGTTTTGTTTGATGAGTTTCGCTCCAGCTTGAGTGTTCGTTCCTCTCCCGCTCAAACTGCGGGGGGATGTTAGCAGACGTGTTTGTATGGCCCAAAGGCCTGTGCTCATGATTAGGCCCGATGTGTAGTTTATATATACATTGTATTGTACTAATTATACTCATTCAATAAACACAGTTTACAAACTCATCATGTTTCTCTTTGACAACTAAGATTTCATAGGCTTTAACTTTTAAACCTTCTTTTATGTCAATCTCTTTTTGAGCTAATAGTCCTAGAGTTTCATTTAACTTACGTTCAAGTTTTTCATAATCAACTGTACGATCATTAAAGGCCTTGTACCTCTCAAACTCAGTCTGTTTATTTTGAAGTGCAACTAGACAACTATCCTGAATACTATTAGACTCCTCCAGGGTTCTACTAGTCTCTGCAAGAGTAGATTTGCACTCTTTCAATTCTTGAGTCAATGATGCGTTTCCTTTCTTTAATTATTTTTAAATCATTTTGTTTTCATCAATGTCAAGTTTTAAATTTGCAATTAAATTGGCAAGCGCAACACGCTAATCTTCAGCATTTTAGTCAACCTGAATATCATTATCACACATATCCGGTAAATCAAGAATGGCATTACTATTAACCTTTTCCACTACACATGTGTTAATAATGCATTCAGGCTGCTCATAATGTTGTGTGTCAACAACAAACACAATATATTCAACAGTATATGGTACCTCAACCATTGGTTCTTTGTCATAGGAAGGTCTGATGTCCGTATCATCCCTAGAAGTGCTTTTGTCATTGCATTCATTCCTTGACCTGCTGCTTTCATCTCCAGATGTGTTGCTTTGATTCTCTAAACCTTGATCATTCCCTTTGTTTGATACAATCCTACTGCAGTCTTGTTCTCCGTGACTAGCATCCGATGCTTTAACCTTTTGAACCATGCACTCTTGAATTTGCAACTTTATTTCATTCAACCTTTTCAACATATTTTGTATCTCTTGTTCATGACGTGCTCTTTCAACAATACATTGCTCAATGGAGTCTATGTTTTGAATTATTGCTTCCTTAAAGGTTTAAGGTTCCATTTGAGTGTAGTGTTTTGTGGTGTTTGAAGTCTTATCGTGTTTCCAGATCATATGAATTATAATTGGAAGGCTCTAAAACTTTTGAATGTATGAACTGGTCAAACTGCACTTTGATCACACATAGATCAGAATTGGAATCCTTCTCGTGAAGTGTTTCTTTATTGAGTTGCCTTTCTAAATTTTGCATGTTTCGAGATAACACAGACTTGAAAGTTTTTTCGTCTGCCTTAAGTCGGTGAAAAGCATCTCTAAACTCGTAGTAAATTGAGTAGTTGGAACTTGAGAGATGTTGAATTGTTGTTTGGAGTGCATTCAATTTGTTTAAGGAGTTTTCTTTTAAAATATTTGCATGCTTTTGCAGTTGTTGTATCTCTTGTCATCTAAATCCAAACACGAAGATAAAGTATCATTCGTTTCCATTGTAACGTGATGTGAAGTGAAAATGATTTGTAGGATCTTAAGCAGGTAAAGTGATTGTTGTTGTGGATTGAAATCAATTAACGTTCACGGGATTTTACAAATCTATGATTTAAACCGTGAAAAGAAATGGAATCTTTTACGGGATTTTACAAAATCAAGAAGAAACCGTAAAACAAAAATGAATTGATGTTGAAATCGTTGTTGTCGTTGAAGAACTTGAACTTTTGTTAACGATTTGTTGAGCTAAAATGATGAATGGTGCACAAACTTTGAGCTTGAAATGATTAACGGTTGATTAAATCTCAAATAGGGACAAACGGTGCACAAATGATTCACTTTGGAGGGCTAACGGGTTGTTTTATAAAAATAAGTATAGGATCTTAAGCAGGTAAAGTGATTGTTGTTGTGGATTGAAATCAATTAACGTTCACGGGATTTTACAAATCTATGATTTAAACCGTGAAAAGAAATGGAATCTTTTACGGGATTTTACAAAATCAAGAAAAAACCGTGAAATAATAATGAATTGATGTTGAAATCGTTGTTGTAGTTGAAGAACTTGAACTTTTGTTAACGATTTGTTGAGCTAAAACGATGAATGGTGCACAAACGTTGAACTTTGGATGACTAACGGGCTGTTTTAAATGAATAAGGACTAACGGTGAAAAGCTATTTCAACAAAGAGGGTTGTTAATGCAACAAAGGACTTGTGGTGTAATTGTAGTAAACATGTAGGGGTTGCATGTGACAACTTTCAATTCTTGGTAATTAATAAAAATTTCCCTCCATTTCACTTTCGTTTTAAATTTCTAAAAATGCAACGAGTGAACTTTTAATCGTACGGGATGATAAGGTTATCGTCGGTAAAATCCGAATATACCACGTTGATCGAAAATGAATCACGAACACGATGGTATAAGTTAAACGTCTCGTAGTTAAATGACACTCAAAACCGAAAACACAAAAATTACTTAAACGTGTGATTTTAGTTTGGTTGCTTATAAGATATTGACTCGTTCGGTTCTCAAGTAAAACAACTAGTTCGGTTCCATGTAACAAAGTGACTAGATCGGTTCCTCTTGAAACTTGACTAGTTCGGTTGCATAAGAACTTTTTACTCGTTCGGGTCTTAAAGTAAAAGACTAGATCGGTGCATTAAGTTTAACTCGTTCGGTTCCCACGTATAAATGACTATATCGGTTGTTAAAGGGTTTCACTAGATCGGTTTGACATGGACACTTGCTAGTTCGGTTGTCAAAAGGGTTGTTTCACTAGATTGGTGGTTTCTAGTTCGGCAGTCTTCTACAGAAACCAACAAAGCCCAGACGTACACTCCCCTAAAATGATGGATCTATGTCTCCTTGTCTTCAAACGTTGTGGACCACAAAGGATAAGCCAAAAAAAACTTTAAATAAGCTTTAATAAAAACTTGAACAAAAAGCTCTTGTAATCACAAATAAGCCACAAACAATAAGCTACGTATGAAGACGTTGACTCGAAAATAAGCTAGAGAATAAGCTTGACCAAGCAGTTTAACGTGGAGAAGCTATGAAAACGTAGAAAACAAGAAGATACGCCAACAAAAAAGAAATGACTACAAAGCTATATCAGGTTGTGAATAAAAAAGTTTAAAACTTTCACTTAACAAATGCGCGAATTTCTGTTTGAACAAGAAAACTAAAGGCGTGAATAAAGAGATTTAGCCCATTTTGTCAATAGCCCAAAAGAGAGATAAATATAAGATACTAAGTACTAACCAAATTAAAGCAACGAAATGAAAAAAAAATAAAAATAAGCTAGAATAAGCTATAATAAGCCCAAAAGTAAGAAGCTCAAAAATACCACAAACTTAAACCACTAAACCCACCCCGTGGCGAGTGATACCAAATGTCGAAACCCAAAATCACTTTCACTTCACCATTGATACAAGAAAAATAGATAAGAGAAAAGGAAGAATTTTAGAAAGAAGTTAGAGAGAGAAATAAAGAGAAAAAAATGAGAATGGTTGATTAAACAAAAATCTTACTAATGAATCAACACCATCTCCATCCTTGGAGAGGGGTATTTATAGTTAAAACCAAGAGGCTTTCATGCCTTGGTGTTTCTACTGGTCGGGCTTGGGATTACTTGGGCTTTCTCCCGATACACATGACCGATTAGATTACACAAAGAGCCCGTTTACCCGTCCAGCCTATTACAACGTATAATTAATTAATGACCGAGACCTAATATAATTAATGAACGAACTTCCTTGTTCGACTTAATATTTTGTAGCTAACACTAAGCCATTATGTTGGGATTCTAGATTTGATGAGACAAAATAAATAAAAGAATGAAACAAAAGGATCAAAATCATCATTAAGGAATTCTACAAAGATGGAGAATTCTGGAAGATATGCTTAAAAGATGTGAAGATTTGGTCAAAGATGTCAAAGATAAAGATTAGGAAATTTTTAATTAGATTTAATTAGTTTCATAATACATTAATGATTCCTTTGTAAGTCTTATAATCTCTCTATATAAAGAGATCATAGACACATAGTTTTGAGTATCCCTATGTGTGAAAAACGTGTGTGTACACAAAGTGTTAAAGATGTAGACATCTAGTAGAGTTGGTGTAGCCCCAAGGTGTCAAGGTTTCCTTGAACCCTGTTAGATTTTAACCGTTCTAGAATTGATCATCTAGAATTGGGGCTTGTAGTGAACGTATGAATGTAAAACCTTGTTGATAATAACATTGTTCTTGATTATATTCCGTTGTGCAAATTGTTTATCTTTGTTATTATTATATCCTAGATATAAGGTCTAAACAACCTGAGCTTACAACGATCTAAGGAGTTATTTAGACTCCACAATTGGTATCAGAGCCATGGTGGCTCTCGATCTAGGATTTACAAGGTTTTTGAAGAAATCCTAAAACCCTAATTTTTAAGAAATTGTTTTGTGGTAAAAGTTTTCTAGGGTTTTAAAGATAAGTTGATATAACAATGTTTATAATCGTCCTCTCTACCTTAATTGGTATGCAATACGATTGTAAATCATGGTTATTTTTAAGGGTTTCTTGATGAAGGATCCAGTTCGTTATTTGTCTACATATATCTGATCTCGTCATTAGTGTTACAAGAAGTTTCAAGGCTGCTCGTTACTGTTTTATATTCGGTCATATGATTCATTGTATTTGTTATACGATCGAATGATGTCACTGCCCTTGATGCATCTGATGTTATGGTTTAAAAGAAAACCCTAATTTATCTAGGGTTTCGAATGTTGCTGAATAACAAAACTCTATACGGATCTTGGATAAGGGTTTGTACAGGTTCTTAGAGAGTGAAGAAGCAGCAGGTTTCGAAAAGAAGTAAGGAAGAAACAGCAGGTATTGCATGTGAAAAAGTTAACAGAGATGGTGAATTTAAATGAACATATATGGAAGTTATCATAACAGACTTGGTACATTAGTACTGCTGCCTTTAACTAGTTGGTACTGCTGCAATGAGATTTATGGACAGCATGTTTGGGGCAAAGGTTTTCTTGGTTAGCAGCAGCAAGAAGATATGTAACAGCAGGTTAAAGCATGATATACAAAGAAACAAAGAAGATCAATACTGCCAGGTTGAATGCGTTGATGGTTTGTTGCAATGGGTCATAATAATTCCTTTGGTATAAATGGAAGAGTGACGAGTTGTCAACAACAGCAGCAACAGAACATGTGTAACCAATTGTTTTATGGATGTGGTAACATGGTTTATGCTATACGAAGATGTTCAAAGATTATGAAGGCTGTTGATGCTGTTTGGAATGCTGTTTGTTTGGTTGAATGTTAGGGTGTTCGTGTTATATGGAAGTTTAAACCCTAACATGGGATGTGAAGGTCACATAGTGTTTCTAGTGGCCCTTACAGTTATACAAGTTATTACAGCTGTTATTGTGTTCGTGGGCTTTAAGTTAATACTGCTTGGAATTAATAGGTTAGTTAGTACTGCTCGTTTGTATTAGTACTGCCAAGTATATAATTAATGTTGCCCAAGAAAGGAGTTTGTGATGTTCGATTATGTTTCAACTGTTAGTTTCGTCCGAGAAAGTTTTAAAACTGCTAGTGTTGTCTGAAAAAAGAAGTTTATACTGCTAGTTTTATTCGATATCGGATAATACATATTTTTGGTTCTCGGTTATTCTGAAGATCTCGGACAGAAAAGAAAACACACAGGTTTGGATCTCGAATTGAACAAGATGGTTCGTTTAAGGGGAAGCAAACGAATTAATTTTGGTTTAAATGTTTAATGGCTCGTTTTGGATTATTTGGATTAATTGATTACGAAGAGGATTATTTATTGCTTATTTGAAGATGAAGTAGGATTCTTGGATGCGTGTTCTTATCATATCTTTTAGCCTTGGAGATAACTTGTTCGTGCTTTCATGGTTTTATTGATAAAGACTTTTAATCTAGTTTTACCTGATGTAAGGAGGTATGTTGTAGTACTCACAGGTATTTACTATCACTTAAAGGAGTTACGTTGTTGTGCTAAGTGTCTCATTATTGAGGATAAATGAGGATTTTGTCAAGAGATTGCGATCTACTTATATTTTGGTCTTGGTACGAGCTCGACGTCACGTGGATAAACAAGACATAAGACACAAGTTTGGGTTATTCTACTTCAGCATCAAGTTTGTTATACTTAGTTTTCTTCATCAGTAATCATTACAAAAAGCCTACAGAGTTCGAGATTCAAGAGATGGTTAACATACTTTTCAGGGGAAGATTATTGTTAACATGTTTAACCATCTACATGCACCACTTGAGAGGAAGCTGTTATGATCCAAGTTGCATATCTCTAGAAGACCCCTATTGGATAATGACAAAAAGGGGAAGAAGAAGGTACAAAGAAATATGATTTGCAACTTATTATGTGTGGTGACATGGAATGGAGATTGATAATGTAAGGGGAAGATCTTAAGTTAAGGGGATGCAATTTATAATGGAAGTTTTGTTTCATTCAGGGAGATGATTACATCTCAACTTCAGGGGAAGCTTTGATTTCATCAGGCTTTATGATGAAGTTCGTGCAAGAACATTGTTTGTTTTGTCATCATCAAATAGGGGAAGATTGTTGGGATTCTAGATTTGATGAGACAAAATAAATAAAAGAATGAAACAAAAGGATCAAAATCGTCATTAAGGAATTCTACAAAGATGGAGAATTCTGGAAGATAAGCTTAAAAGATATGAAGGTTTGGTCAAAGATGTCAAAGATAAAGATTAGGAAAGTTTTAATTAGATTTAGTTAGTTTCCTAATACATTAATGATTCCTTTGTAAGTCTTATAATCTCTCTATATAAAGAGATCATAGACACATAGTTTTGAGTATCCCTGTATGTGAAAAATGTGTGTGTACACAAAGTGTTAAAGATATAGACGTCTAGTAGAGTTGGTGTAGCCCCAAGGTGTCAAGGTTTCCTTGAATCCTGATAGATTTTAACCGTTCTAGAATTGATCATCTAGAATTGGGGCTTGTAGTGGACGTATGAATGTAAAACCTTGTTGATAATAGCATTGTTCTTGATTATATTCCGTTGTGCAAATTGTTTATCTTTGTTATTATTATATCCTAGATATAATGTCTAAACAACCTGAGCTTACAACGATCTAAGGAGTTATTTAGACTCCACACATTAGATGGAAATAAAATGAATAATTGAGATTGAAGAGATTGTTCTTTAATTATATATTGTTCTACATGGATCTTTTGTCCATATAATATAATACTAATTAAAAGAAAAAGGGTAAATTACACTGTTGGTCCCCAAAGTCTACCCTGTTTGCGGATTCAGTCCCCCATTTTGAAAATCGGTGGAAATGGTCCCAAAAGTGGTCATTTTGGTGCATGTTTGGTCCCAATGGATGAACGATTATTAAGTCGCTTCGTTAGTGATGGGTACTATTGTAATTTCGCATAAAAAGTATTATAGTGCACCATTGGTCCCTAAGTATAAAATTTTTTTTGTACACGTGTACACTTCCCATCACATCAGCATTTAATATATTTACTATTTACTTTACTTACACCTCTCATCCCTATCATTTCACAAGATTATTCCCGCTCGAATCATATTCCTACTCTCTCACAAATCACACACACAACCATACCTAGAGTCTAATTCTTTGATCAAACACCACATGCAATGGTGTTAGTAGACCACACAGGATGGAAGCTCCGCCACCGACAGTGGACGGGCACCACCGAGCAACTCATCGAACAACTCGAATCGACTTATGGTAATGATTTGAAGCCCTTTTGCTCAAAGTTAATTTTTTTACAAATGTAGTGTTCTTTACTTGTTTTATTGTCGATTTATGAAGTTAGGGTTTGATTTTGATTTTCAGATAATGCACCCAATATGTTTTCGATTTGAATACATCATGGTGGAAAATTTCAAAGGTATCCATGCCGAATGTATGTCAGTGGTCGTGTCGATATATTTGATATGGTTGATATCGATTTGTTTATTGTCGTTGCGCTGAACATGATGGTTCTTAAATTAGGTTACACTGGTAAATCTGAGCCTATGTTTTATAATTATCTTAAACCACTCACCAGTCTAGATGAAGGGTTGTATGCTTTGGCTTGCGAGGAGGATGTTTGTTGCCTGGGTACCTTTTATTAGGAGCTTTAAGTTGATTGAGGTCTATATAGAACATGGTGTTACCGCTTTAGGCTCTTACCTTAGGGCACCACAGTTTAGGGCGACATTAGAAGAGATTACTAATGAGGCTAGTAGCATTGCAACAAACAGAAATGAAAAAACGTTGTTGTTGACCTGGCATGAGTTTAGTGAAACAACTAAGGAACCTGTTTGTGAGTCTGTCACATCTAGCTCTTTGCCACAACATGATTCAAGTGCACCTTGTAAGGATTCTGTTTGTGAGTCCATTACACCTAGGTGTATGTCTGGTTTTATTTTAACCCCTCCCACTGATGAGTTTGTCATCACATGTACACAGTTGAGTGGTGTACAGGGAGTTGACACACAAATCCATGTTCTCCCGACAATACAAACACAGTTTAGTGACATAAACCTTAGTTTTGTCTCACAACAAGCAACTGCTACTCAGGTTATTGATGATGTGATGAGGCAATTATCATTTGATGAAACAGAATTAGATGGAGAGGCAGGCTTTGCTAATGTTGCAGGGGGTGGTGTGGACAGTTCAGGGTTAAGTCATGATGAGTCATTTGGCGTTAATGACATGGACTTGAACTTAAATGAACCTGTAAACCTAAATGTTTCCTAAGTTGAAACACAATCTAAGCTCCCTGTGTCTAAGGAACCAGATGTTGGTAGAACTCAGGAACCCATTTTGTCAGAGGTTAGCACTCAAGAACCCATTGTGGCAGAGGTTAGCAATGAGGTACCCATTTTGGAAGAGGTCGGAACTCAGGAATTCAGTGTGGAAGATGTTGTAGTTGAAGATTATGTGAGTTCTGGGGAAGATGCTGAACATGGTAATGGTCAGGAATAGATACTACATATGAAACTGAATATGATGTTCAGTATAGTAAAGATGCAGGTACATATGATGATGATGATGTAAACGAAGATTTTTTGGTAGATGAAGAGAATGAGATTGTAGAGCCTGATGTTGATTTCCATTTGTTTGATATTAGCATGGATCTTCCTTTTGACAATATTGGTACCACTAATCTAGTATCGGATGATGTTTTAGAAAGAGAGGACGTGGATGTCATCAATGCAGATGGTTTCGACAGTGACCCTGGTAATGATGAAGAAAAAAATTACATGAAGAGAAGGTTAGCCGAATTGAGGACAGAAATAGAAGGTGTTAGAAATGTTAGTGGTCAGTGGAAGTACTCATTTTATATTGGCCAGAAATTTACTACTTCAAAAGAGGCTAAGGACAGAGTCCACCTGCATTCCATTGAAAGCAGAAGGAATTTAAAGCTGTATAAGAATGATGGTGTCAGGATAAGAACAAGATGTCAATGTCACAAGGTACTGGACCAACTAGCCCAAATCATAGAAGTGGATCAAGTAGCCCAACTACTAGGAGTAAAAAAAGGAAGAATACAGGTACCAATGATGACAGTCAAACATCTCCTTCTTTTTTAGATGCACATGATAAAGGAGATCTCTGCCCTTGGGTCTTGTATGTGGGAAAAGATAAATTCACAAAAAATTGGGTGGTGAAGACACACAACAATACACAAACATGCCTTCAATCCAGGGAAAGCAAACACTGCACTTACAAATTCTTGTCTGAGAAGATATTTGAACAAGTCAGGATTAATCCGGATATTCCAGTTAAGGCAGTTCAAGACCAGCTCCAACGTGAGCTGGAGGTTCAGATATCTATGAGCAAGACTTTCAAAGCTAAAGCTAAAGCTGAAAGAGAGATTAGAGGAGATCATGTTTTGCAGTATTCTATGCTTAGAGACTATGTTGTTGAGTTACAGTCTACAAACCCTAATACCACTATTAAGATTACAGTTGAAAGGAATAGTGATCCTTCTTTGCCTACTAAGGTGTTTTAGAGAATATATGTTTGTTCGGAAGCATTAAAATTAGGTTTTAGAGCCTGCAGAAGAGATCTGTTAGGCTTAGATGGTGCTTTCATAAAGGGGCCATTTCTAGGCCAAGTATTGGTAGCGGTTGGACTAGATTCAAACAATGTAATTTACCCATTGGCCTATGCATTAGTTGAAGTTGAAACTAAGAGTTCATGGTGCTGGTTCTTGTAGTGTTTGGGTGATGTCATAGATCTGCAT
>BQNB010209767.1:0-10315 GCA_026074375.1 Tanacetum coccineum
AAGTGTGTTGACTAGGGCTTCAGAATGCCCAGATAAGTTCAACACATGTCTTTTTCAGAATATACCATATCATAGTTTCAGCAATGTCCTGTATAAGAGATTAGAAGACAAGTGCAAATGTTATCTCGCTATAATGGTACAAGAAAACAATTAAACACACAATTATATAGGGATCAATACACCGTATCCCAAATCCTAGGATACGCCGTATGGGTCCTGTAGAAACAATTAAATTACTAGAAAGTAAATATTAAGTTTTAAAAACTGATAACGTCCAGACACGTCTATACGCCGTATCCAGAGGGTTTCGATACGTCGTATAGAGTGTCTGGGAAGACAGACTCGTGAAACAAACAATTAAAATACGACAAACAATTAAAATGACCGGGTTGTCTCCCGACAAGCACTTTTGTTTACAGAAAAGTCTTTAAGTTAGACTTGCCCCAATTTAATCCCATCCTTATAAAACAACTTGGGGTCGAACGGGATGCCAAACGACACATATAGATTCTTGATAAGATTTAAAAGCATCCCGTTGTTAAGACAATTACAAGCCACGATATTAACATTTAGCTTCTTGATAAAAGTTTTAGTTTTGAAAAATTTATTAGATATATCATGACTTATTTTCGAAAGCTTATTTGACCCTTGTGCATTGACATTTAATACATCAGGTATTGGTTTGACAGACATATCTCCCGAAGGTCGCTCAATATCGATATTGTCCGTATCTGATTTTAAATTGTCAGGATAAATTACGTTAAAAGGAAATAAATCATTAAAGAATAAAACGTTTTGTTCCTCTTCGTCACATTCAAACAATGATGTTTCATCTTTCAAATCAAATTCATCAATATGTTGAGGACTTACAGTAGGTTCAGTTAAGAAATCTGATTTAGACGTTATAGCATCATTGTAAACAATGGCTGGAAATTCATTCTCAAAATCTTTAAAGAAGTCTAAATCGTTAAAATAACTGACCTCAGGCTCAGGTGACGAAAACAAAGGCATATTGACTTTATTATCATTTTCAGAATATGTTTTCAAATTGTTGACAGAAATTATTTTATAGGAAAATGAATTTTTGTCATAAATTACCGTGTAATCTTCATCGTCAGATTCGTCAAATGATATTCTAAAGTCAATTTTATTGTCGTTAAGAGGACTTACCGTGGGTTCATAGGAGGGTGTTTCTTCAAATGTCAAACTATCATTGAAGACTATAGCTGGGAATTCGGTTTCAACAGATCTGAGGTCGGTGAACGTCTTCATCATACCAGATCTTACCATACTTAGCAGTTTCCCAGTTAAACACTTTCCCACATTTTCAAGCATTTTCTTCCTCGAGCCTGAGTACTAGGGCAGAAAACCGTCAAATAACTTATACGTCGTATTCAGTAAACTGAATACGTCGTGTTACATAAACACAATTAGCAAACCGATAGGAATATAATCTTATTCTAAACTACACTAATCCTAAGGGTTAGATCTAATTTAATGATAAAAACCTAAATATTAAATAAAAATCAAGATTAATTTTCACTCCCCGGCAACGAAGCCAAAAACTTGATGTGTCATCATGTGATTGTAAATTATGATTCAAGTTTTAAATTTATATTTTACCGACTTAACCAAAAACAACACTTTAACGGGTAGTGTACCCGGTCCGGTGGGAGTTTCCATGGTAATAAGGTGCCGAATCACTAAGAGGAGAAACACTTTCAGTATTTATTTATCTTTAGTTTTTCTAATCTAAGTTAGTCTAATCTATGTTAAACCTATGCTAAACCTATGTTAATCCTAAATCTAATGGATAAGGGGATTTTTCAATTTGAGAGACTGGCACAGGTTTGGTGGTGACTAAAACCAATTCAAGACACTAAAACGCACGCAAACAAATTAACAGAAGATAAAAGAGCGGTCTAGCCAAATATAAGAAAACCGTATTAACCATTATTAATCCAATCAGAACGTTGGTTTGTTTATTTAGTGCAATGATTACTTATCTCGAGGCGCATATCATTCTTAAGATTAAGGCGGCACTTCTTTCTTAAACCTAGACACGTAGAATTCTGTCACAATTAAACGCATCCGCATAAAGCATCCTTATTTGCTGATTATAATCAAACATAGGATTAAAGCAATGGTGAACTTGTTTAAACCCTAGCTCATGGAGACTTTACCCACTTACTGCTTAATGGCAATTCATACACTAGTAGTCCACTAACCAAGTCTTTACCAATTAATCGAGAACATACTCGTTGATCCCAAGGTCACCTGTTGGTCCAACTAAGCTCACAATCTAAGGGCAAGAGATAGGTTGTTATTTGTGATCCTATTGGTCTAAATGTATAAATCACTATATGAAGAGCCATCCCGGCATCTAGATTACTTGGTCCGTATCACTAGATCCAGTTGAATGATAGGTCGCATACAAAAGCACGTAAACAAGTATAAATTGATAAACATAAACAAGCATTCAACGATAAATTAAGCAATCAAGATAAACAATACCAAACAAATGATCGTTTATTTCAGATCTTCATAATAATGGCTAATACCTAAGGTATTAGCCTTCAAACATCATAATTAATATAAAATAAATTATTTAGCCAAGGTAAACTAACCGAGTTAATGAATTATACCAAAAACTGAACGATTACGAGAGTATAAGAAATTACACGTTGTCTTCTATAGAATTAATAACGTTGCTCGACCTCTTCTGCTCTTTTTCTCCTTTGAAAATCGGCTTTTGTGGTTTGGGTATCGAGAATATGATTTAGCACATTTAAAACTTGTTTTTAAATTTTTGATTTATAGGTTGGAATATGGTCAATACACCGAATCCTCAAGTCTGGATACACGTATCCAGGGGTTTCATGAGTAGGGACCACGTTTGATATCTTCCAAAATATTTTATTTTCATATGGCTTGAATACGGCGTATTGGTCATTCCTGGATACGGCGTATTGATCTTGTTTCCTTCGCGGTCTTTGGTAAGTGCAGGCATAGATACGCCGTATCTTTCTTGATGGATACGGCGTATTGGATGTCAGAATAGTAATCTTCAAATATCTTCGTTTAAGCTCCAGAATGCGTGCTTTTAGTTAATCTTCAACAAGTACTCTAGAATTACTGCAATTCTTAAATACAAACGATTAAGTAATAATTCTTTGCAATAATTATACAAAATGGGTTAATTACATGGGATAAATGATGCTATAAAATAGATGTTATTTGATGTCATCACTCTCCTATAAATAGTCACCTAATCATCATTAGGTGGTTGATGGCTTGTAACAACTTTTCCCTCTCTTTTTCTTTTTTGTTATAAAATTTAGAAATTGTGAAAACTTGCCTCCCTTTCTTGATTCTCTATATTCTACATCATTCTATATCGTGTGATTCAAGCAAAAACAAGACCTAACAGTTTCCATTCATATCTAAGGTGTTTCCAAGGGTGAGTGGAAAAGTGTATTGAACAAAGAGGATGATGGGATTAGGATAGATTAAAGGTGGATTTTGTTAGTTGGATTAGTAATGAACGAGATTAGGTTAGAATAAGCACTATTGTGAAGTTTGAATGGATTTTTGGAAGCATTTACAAAAAATATGTTGCTGATCCGATTTTGTTTTAAGGTTTTGGGCAACTTAATAATGTTTTCATTAGCCGAGAAGGTAGTTTTTAGAAAGCTCATTTCAAATAGATAGATTTTCATATATCAACGGTTTAAAACGCTAAGTTATAGCGCAATGAACTTTTGGAACACTTTTCAAATAATAAAATAATAAGTTGTTGATTGAATTAGAAAATGGGTTTTTGAACAACTTTCGAGTTGATTTGAGCTTTTAAAACATTGGCGAAACGTTTATAGACCCTAGTATATTAATTAGAGACTTTAGAAATGTCACAAATTTATTAACGGGACTTTTAAAACAGATAACTTCTAATATAGTAACTTTTAATATATATTAGCGAGACGGACTTAGAAAGTAGGCGTTTAAGTTTCACTAGTGTGTTTAGGGTAAATGGAATCATCCGATATTAGGGGACGGTATTAACGTCCCGAAACTTAGAACTTTCCTAAAATAGAAAGTTTCTAAAATATGTATCTTTCTAAAAATAGAAACTTTCATAAATCGTAAAGCAACATAACCAAACACTTATACTTTCGAAATGACACATATTTATTAAAAGATTTTTGTTTCATTTCTCACGGAGACTAAACATGTTATCTATTGACTTTCTTACTCTGAGTTAGTTGATATTAAAAAGGTAGCAGTCCGCTCCAGCCTTCGATCACTAAAACCAAAATGCACAATTGAGTCTAGAGCCAAGAGATCATCAATCAATCTCATTAGGATACTATTCCATATTACTTGTTCTTCACACAATGTGAAAACAAGGGTTATCATAAGAGTCCTACGCATTATCCTTGTGGTTTTTCCAGAACATTCGAGTGACACTTATGTGTTCACAATGAAGATGGAAATCCTGCTTGAGCCAACATCAAATAAGCTCATGATAGGTGACTTGTGAGATCCTTAATGGGTCAAACTTGTAACACTCGATATCGAATCGGTCCAGATTATGAATTGCCGATTGATGAATTTTGATAAATGTTTAACACTCTCGATGTGTCACAAAAACACTTTCTTAAGTGAAACATTGATTGATTTCAATCGGTAAGATAGTAACTAACCGATTCACTCTTATCGTGTTGTCTGCTTTGAGACGTTCTAATTAAGAGAACAGGCAAGTTAGGTGATTCTGATGTTCATACATTGGAAGATCCGACACTTATACTAGAAATCATGTCAAGGAGATTCTTCTTAAGATTGAATCTACCTGATCACAAGTCGGTCCTCACAGGATCTGGAGGTTAATCCAACCAAACTCAGGCGAATGACAGAGCCATATTCGTCCACAAACTTTATTGCTAACTGTTTTATTACAGGTTCAAGTAAAGATGGCGATGGAGATACCTTGTTCTAGTGGAGTCTGTTTCATAACTGCATTCTCATACTCGACCGACACATTTAATGACCTCATGAAAGCACAAGTATATGTTTTAAAGCTTCCGCAACTCTGATATCAAAGTCCTCTCGAAGTGATCAAGTATTAAAGTTAAAGGAACTTCAAGAACAACGAATAATCAAGCTTTCACCATCAAAAAAGGTATGAGCATGCCGGTCCAGATGACACAAGCACAAGATGGCAAAAGACCACAAGTTGATGATCAGAGATTAGATTTGGCTGATGATCTCAAAGAATCTCAAGATCACATATCAAGTACAATCACAAGCCACAAGACAAAGATCACTACATCAATGTACATGATTTCACATGAAGAATCAAAGACTATGAGTTGAACACAAGATCAAGATTGTTGAGCTTAAGTTAGTATTTTTTTGGGTGACCTCCCTTAGGGGGAGATTGTTAGATATTATAAAAATACTCGGTCACCCCGTGTATTTTACCAATTATTGTAGCTCGTAGTTAATCGTTTAATGTATAACATTCGGTAATGGGCCGGGAATTAAACCCAACGTGTAAGCCCACTACCAAGGCTATTAGGCCGGTTTTGTATGCTACTATATAAGCCTCTTCCATGTCTTGGAAGAGGTGGTTAGTCATTTCATTATACAAGTTCCATTTTCTCTCTCTAGAAAGTTTTCTCTCCCACTTTCTCTCTCTAGACTTGGCTAATCCATCTATCTTCCATTGTGTTATGATTTCCAATATCCTACAGTTTAGTGCGGTCAAGGATCTATATGATCTCAAAGACCTTGGCACGTATGATTAATTACATGAAGACCAATCCTTGTAGTTGTTCGACCTTTACCCATGAGGCGAGCGCTTATCATTAAATATTTGGTTAAGTAATGCGAGATAATAGGAGACCACCTGTTAGAGTAAAGCATGTCTCATAAATTAAATAGAACCCTTATTAAGTGTATACTGAGAATAGGTTAATTCTCCCTGTAAGTCCATTCCACCCAGTAGACATAGATTAGGTTTCAAATACAAAATTAGACATAATGATTTTAGTCCCCATCTAAGGTTGCTCTTAGACATTGCACTTGAGATCATAATTAAATGCGTTCATCCTTCCTAGTTGTCCACCACTATGCCAATTCCTTTTTTGATAGCAAGGCTTACCACCCAAGCATCGTGCAATAATTCCACTAATAATCCAAACTGCTTTCTTTAATGCTTGCTTAGGTAAAATAATAAACCAGTTAGACAATTAGAGACACAAACCGTTCTTTGGGTAGACACCCATGCTTAACAATTACTACACTATACACGATAGGATACACTGCTCTTTAGTGCGTAGAAATAGTCGAGGTAGTTAGGGTTTTATAAATGTAAAACCTGACGTAGTTTTATTTAAAAGAAATTACGCATCATTGCACTAAGATCATGACATCGAGGCTCAATAGGCATGAATCATTTAAATATGCTAATAAAGGCTTTCCCTACAGGTATCTGACCAAGATCACCTAAACGAAATCTGACATGTTATACATCCGTTAGTTTGGCATCACAGCAACTAGTAAGTGCTTCTTACCCGGACAGGGATAATTAGTCCCCATAGAGCTATTTATAACACTCACGCTTACTTAACCAATGTGGTCGGTCAAGAAATTAACGGTTCATGATAATTTGGGCAATAGTAGTGATCTAAACGCAAAACTTAGGCAATACGTAAACAGGGAAAATCTCACGTAAAGTTCTTGTGTCTAGTTTTAAAAGCAAACAATGTTCTCATCCCATAGTTATAAAACGCAAGTAAAATCAGTAGAAAGGTGTAGCTATGAACTCACCTTAAGCAAATGGTGAGAAGTATTCAACGATGAGTATAACGAAATCGAACGACTCTAAGCGCGATCTAATTAAAAGGCGCGCTTCAGAAATGAGAAATAAATATGAAACGTCAGATAAGACGCTTATATAAGAAATAGACATCCAAAAGTGTTTGAGCTTTAGTTTATTTAGAAGAACTTGTTATTACAAAAGTATAAGGTTTATAGTTACGTTACGCCCTGTTTTACGAAAAGTTTCTATTTACGAAAAGTTACTAATTTTAGAAAGTTTCTATTTTAGGAAAGTTTTAAGTCTCGGGACGTTAATACCGTCCCTTATATTTGTCAAGTCCATAATCCCTTAAAAGCACTAGTGAAACCTAAACGCTTACTCTTTTACGTTAATCTCGCTAATACATACTACTTACTATTTTTAGTAACGTTCGACGATTTCTATTTATCATCTTTAAAGAACTCCTAACCTTTCCTAATGATGTTCTAATGTTACGCTATTATTTTCTAAGGCTTTTAAAATCAAAACGGACTCAATACGTTAACATATCTTTTTATATAAAAATTTAGTATCCGAAAAACGATTAGACGAAAATAAGGTTTATCTTGCTCGTAATGCACTTTGAGTTTAAATCTCGCATTAGCTAAAAGGAAAACATCATATCGAGAAACTTTCGTGTTTTATACTTTGGCCGATTCGAACTCGAAGGGGTCCGAATCGTCCGTTTTAACTGCTGATCTGATCGTGTCAAAAATGGTTTTGCCGAAAAATGTTTCAAGTTTCATTTGATCATGTCTTGGTCGTTTTTAGTCTGATTTTAGTGTTTGATATATGAAAACTATCTATACGAAACGAGCTATCCGAAAACTACTTTCTTAGCTGATGAAAACGTTTTTAAGTGGCCGAAAACCAAAAACAAAATCGGGACAGCAACATAGTTTAGTCGAAAATATTTCCAAAATCCACCACAACTTCATAATAGTGTATAATCTAACCTAAACTTCATCGATAACTAAACCATCAACAAAACCACACTTATGTCTATTCTAATCCCATTCTCATCATCATTTCAACACAGAAATTGACTCATCCTTTCCTTAACAATAATATGAACATCAAAGAAAGCTTAAACTTTATTATTTCATAAACCATTTTGTTTCTTTTTAAAAAACTTGCGAAAACACAATAGGACATATAAAACTTGATCAAGAACATAAGAAATCAAAGAAGTAAAGAGTAGGTTCAAGAAATAAGCTTACAAGGTTGATGAATAAGCTTGAGAAATAAGAAATAAAGATGGAAGACTTGGATCTTGAAAAACCCTAAATAATAATCAAAACCCTAACTTATGATCTTAAACCAACCTTGAAAACCTTGATCAAATGCTTGGAAACACCTTAAATGTGAATAGAAATGAGCTTGGAATACTTAGATCTTAGAGAAATGGAAGCAAAATGAAACCCTTGTATGGGTGTATGTGTTCCGTGAGCTAGGCAAGAGAGGAAGGAAGAAGATGAAATTTTTTGTAGGTTGCAAGTGTATGTTAAACCCTAGAATGAATATAAAGTTGTTTAAATAGGGAAGTGTCTAGGGTTAAGGGGTATGTAACTTGACCAAGTCAATGACTAACACACACTTGAGGTGTGTTGTGTGTGTTTTGGTTATGGTGAGCCAAAAAGGGGATCATATGTTAAATTTATGGAACCAAAGTTCAAGTGTTAAGCCATGATTAATACATTAGCTAGTTAATTGGTCAAATGATTATGTCTAGAACAAATGCACATGATTATGTCTAGAACAATAACCAAGGATGAGAAACTTGGAGACAAAGGGTTTGGATAAGACAAAACAATAGGGTAGAAGACAAAGGATGTAAGAGATGAGTAGAAAACAAAAGAATGGCACATGGTGAGGGACCATGGTGGCCCCATTTTGTGGGTAGGAGGGGAGGGGGAGGGTTTTTATTAACAAAATTTAAATGTTAAATGAATGTATTAAAATTTTGGTGTATAATGAAAATGTGGTGAATTTTCGGTGTTCCGTTTAGACATAAAACGCTAAAAACGCGAACGCACCCGAAAAACGTAAAAATCGTAAACGTAAGTCTACGTAACTTACATAATGTAGGTCCTTTGTATTGGATCTATATAGCCTTTTCAAGACAATAGCTAACTTGAATAAATCCAAATCAACTATGTGAGAGACGCTGACTATGAATACCAAGTGTTAATGCGGAATCTTAACACAAGTATTAAGAAGAACACAATACAGTACTAACTATGCTATTGATTTTTATTAAGCTTCAATGCTACTATTTGTTATATCAAACTCTATGTCGTAGGGCTCTTTTTATACACCAAGGAAACCCTAAAAGGCTATACAAACCGTGTGAAAGGATAATGCATATCCTTTCCTAAGATATCTCCTAAGATATCTCTAAGATAACTATTATCACTATTCTGTTACATAAACAGACTTAACTAGTGCTGCCACTCTACCAGTACTAACTATAATACTGCCAGACTTAATATTAGTACTGCCAGTATTAACTAATACTAGCAGACTTAACTGTTATACTACCAGTATTAAGTCTTTTACAATATATTTCCCAACAATCCTCCCCTAACTTGATCTTTACTTGTGAACTTCAAGTTTCTTCAAGTGTCTTCAATTTGAGCTTCCTGAGGATGTTGTAAACAAAACTCTTCGAATTATTCTTGAGCTGCAATTCTTCAAATCATCTCTTTTTGATCTTTGCAGCAACTATTCTTCAAAACTTTTCAGCAACACTTCATATCAGCAACACTTAAACAGCTACATTGACTATATGTACATCAAATCATATAGTTTCAGACTATTCTCATCACTTCCAGGTGTGTTAACTCCTGTGAGAGGTGAATCATTGAAACTTTAAATGGATTTGATGTCTCTTTACCAGTTAGCCATTAACTCTGGAGTAGCCAGTCCTTTGGCCACCAGAAAGGTGCATGTCCATGGTCGACTGAAAACCATTTCAACTCTCAGTACGTGAAACATTGGTGAGTTGAATACCATATGGTTTTTGGCAAACCATTATAGCCATGAACGGATTTGATATGCCTTTACCTGTAGCCGTTTGCTCAGGGCTAGTCAATCCTTTGGCACCTAGAAAAGGTAAATTCCATGGTGGATTGATTACCATATCAACTCTTTGTACATGAAACTTGGTGAGTTGATGTACCATCCACTTTTTGGTAAAGTGTCAACCATCTAATATGGATTTGCAATTTGTCTTTACCATAAGCCATAATCTCATGGACTAGTTATGGTTTTTCCACAACCTTTACCAGAATCCATAAACTTGTGGGTTAGCCAACTCTTTCACTTTAATAGATAATATAGTAATAAGTTAGTTAGCTGTGCTTAATCAATCAATTGTGAAATCCAGGAATCTGGACTCAACTAGGGTATGAATAACATTGATTGATTAAGCACAGCGGGATATGAAATAAG